>VWYI01032835.1:349-57187 GCA_013399455.1 Anthoscopus minutus
ACTACAGAGCAACTGCTCCATAATTTACTGTTACTGTATACTACCAACAGTACTGTACCACTAATGAGAGTGGAAGTGACCCAAAAATGATACAAGGAAAGATATATGCCTTTGTCCAATACACTGTGATAAATAATGACAAACAGGTCAAATCTAGGAGCCTTTGTATGTTGAATAATAAAACTTTCTTTCTAATGTCAAATAGTGCAAAGATATTAGTGTTATTATTTCATCATGCACAACAAATCCAAGAGGTGATAAACTGATAAGTTATCTTGTACCTATTAGGTACCTATTTTTAACTTCAGTTCATTTTAATGCTTGCATTGATAAAATATCTTGTGGTGATGAAAATTGAAGTTCTACAATGAAAGGCCAGATTCATCCTAGTATTGCAAGTAAAACAACATGCTGATAAATAGGCTCCAACTACTTTGGTTTTGCGGGGACTTTTGCTTACAGGAGGCAGAAGAACGTATGAAAAAGGAATTCAATGAGACTTTCAAGATTCAACATCAATCTCATAGGCTGGAAATACAAACTTTGGAAGAGAAAGCAAAGAAAGAATTACACGATGAACTTGAGCGGATACAGAAGGAGCAAACCCTGTTGCTAGGTATAGTGTCTCATGTCACACCTAGTTCCTAGTGCTTGATTTTATATATACTGAGAACCACTGATTTTCATCCCATTCATTTTCTTTCTCATCTTCTGGGAACTCAGGTCTTTATTACTATCCTTTTTCATACCCTGCAATTTCAACAATATAGACTTAATATTCTTTGTTAACCAAGCCCTCAATTGTCAGCGGCAAAATGTTACTGAGAGAGTAGTCTGGTGTACAACATTCAAGCATGTATTGTCAGATATATTAGACTGGAAAATTCTAGCTAGTTTATATGACTTTTTTCTTCTATGTTGAGATTAATTANTTATATGACTTTATTCTTTTCTTCTATGTTGAGATTAATTATTATATGTGCTTCAAGTCTGTTCTATTCATTCAGCAATGGAGATAAGTTGCTCTCTGTTTAGTCAGTTTAAAAAGTGCCCTAAACTGCTTAGAGCTAAACAGAGCACTGCTCTAGGAAGATGTGTAGTATCTCCAGGTTTAATCTCAGGTTATTAAAGCTCATCTATAAAATGTTGGTATTTATTAAATAAGGAATAATTTGAAAGTATTTTACATACAAACAGATTTTTTTCTTGGGTTTTTTACACCAGGAATTAAAATTTGCTAGAAAGTTTCCTTGCTCTCTAAAGTTTATACATTCAATAGGTAGATTCTCTTCTTCAAGAAAAATTGCAGGGAGACAACAGAGATAAAAACTTTTTTCTTGTTGTACTTGAAAAACTTGTACCTAATATACACAAAAGTTGCAGTTTATGACAGAGGAGCTTGCCTAAGCGTTGTACTTCTCTAACACAACAACCAGTGCTCTCCTCAGTCTGCCTTATGTAAAACACCAGTGGCATCAACAGGGAAGCTGAGGGGTGCTCCAGTAAAGTTCAAGATTAGAAGAACAATTCTGATGATGCAGGTACATCTGCAGTACAACTGCCACAGAATTACCTCACTGACTCTGATGTTGACTCATTGTTTTTGTACCTCCATATCATCTTACTACTGCTCAGCTGAGTTACCTCTCTAGTCAGGAGGCCATTATGCTTAATGGGGAAGGAGTTGAGGAAAAAAGCAAAATGTAATGTATTAATGTTTTCATCTACATTCCCTGTATCTGCCTTCCCCATCCAGCTGGCCTCTGACTGCCTAAATGATTGTCTGTCTGATTGTTACTAGGATCTCTAAGGATGGAACTCTCTGAGCAACAGACATCATGCATGAACCTAAAGAAACAAATAGAAGAACTACAAATGGAGCTGAGGAGTGTGAGGACACTGAAAAAACAGCAGGCAAGGGACCAGTTTGTACTTCATTGCCATGTTGTGTTTAGCAAAAGCAGTAGTATCAAATTTCTCTCTCCAGTGATAATAAAAGTATACAGTCTCTTCCAGAAATTGAATGGGTTTTCTGCCTTCATGTCTTATTTTAAATGTTTGTATTTTTTCCCTGTGGACAGGCTTTTTCTTTCCAATTAAAGATCAGAATCTACAAAAGAAGTAAATGAATGAATGTTACAATAAAATAAATTCTGTGGAGACTATAGAATATATTCAGGAAATTTTGATCACTGATTTTTTCTTGCACGTATATAGCATGGCACATATAATTGAAAAGTCAGATCACAAAAGCTCATTGCACACAGTTCTAGAAAGATGTTAACATTAAAAATAAGAGGCTGTGAATAACTAAGTTTGGCCTTTTTCTTAGGAAGGAAGTAGCCAAAGCCAGATCAGATCTCTTCATGATGAACTGGAAAAATGTCAGAGTGAAATTTCTGAACTCAAGAAAGAGAATTTACTTTTGAAGGACACAATGGAGCTACTCAGTGCTGAGTTGGAGTCACAGAAGCAAGAAACTGCACAGCTTCAGGACAGAGATAAACAGCATAGAAGGTTTGCCTTGAATTCACACTTGACAGTGCTATCTAGAGATTCAATAATAATGCCAGTATGAGTGGTGTTCTAAGTGCCATGCATGTCAGTATCTTTCCTTTCTAAAGTACTCATTTTAGAAGTTAGGGATTTTTCAAAAGCAGTAGTTCATTTCACATTTTCCTCCAGCCATAATAGATGCATTCGAACTAATTGTTCATTATATGTCACAGAAAAGTACGTCTAGGAAATCCCCACAGGAGTGACCTGAGAAAATGTGCATAATGTCAGCCTTTCAAAGGCACTGGAAGACATAAATCCCAAACTCACCAAAGAGATTAAAAAAATGGAGAAGTCTCTGAGAATAAATATCAGGTTTTTATATACTCTCTGTTGCTGAAACCAATGGACTGTTAATTCCAAAGGGGACACTTCAGAATGCCATATATACCCTGTGAGACTTTGCTTTGGCTGTAGCAGCTGGCTTTGCAGAGGGCAAGTAAGGGCAGTGCCAGTGGATACTGACAGTGCCTCTGGGATGATGGTGAGCCTGGCACTCAGAGACTGTCAGGGCACAGAAAGGGCACGGTGCCTTGAGTCTTGGCTGTCTTGTAGAAGGTAAACCATGTCTTAGTGTAGCACGGGCTCAGCACACATGGTGCAAAAGGGTCTTCCCATTTCTGTACAGAAAAAAAGTAGAATCCCAGGATCAATTAGGATGGAAAAGACCTCTGAGATCATTTGGTTTAACCTGTGACCAAACACCACCATGTCAACTAGGCCATGGCACTGTATGCCACGTCCAGTCTTTCCTTAAACACATCCAAGCAGCCCATTCCAATGTCTAACTACCCTTTGAAGAAATGTTTCCTGATATCGAACCTAAACCTCCCCTGGCACAGCTTACAAAGGAGACAAGACTGGGCTCACTGCCCACTGCATTTGTATGGCTGTTGAATCTTTTGAAATTTCTGGATGAACATACTTGACACATTCTCTTTGCAGAGAGACACAGGGATCTGGTGTGTGGGTAGTTTTCAATTCATTTTTGCAATGGTGCAGAATTTATGCCCCTAACTATACAAGCTGTATGTATAAAAGGATTTCTGAAGAGTGTGCCCTTAAAGGAATCTTTAAAATTATGGCCCATGTAGTCCAGAGAAAAATACTCAATGGATAGAATATCTCTCTGCAAATTGTCAGAGTGGCCAGAGTAATTCCATTCCTGTCTACCAGTCAGTAGATATTTAAAGAATGAGTAACTTTTTTTTCTTTTGCCATTGCACTCTTTGGAGAGTTACTTCAAAGTGAATTTCATTTCAAGCTTTTGAAGCGAGATCAACAGAGAGAATTGCAAACCAGAGGGTTTCATTAATGCCCTCAAGCTACCTTGAAGGAATTTAGAGCCTCTGTTCATGAAGAGAAGAATTATTCACATGTCAGCAATGAGGTCTAAAAGGCCTCAAATGCTAAGGCTGCTGGGCTGGAGGATTTTCTTTAGAGAGAGTAAATTCTGTAGCTCTACTACAGTAAGCATTTGGGAAGGAAGTATTAATGGAAATGATGTAAGGAGAAATCCTGCAAATAACCAGAAGTTAGGACCAAAGCACTGGGGTGGACTAAGGCACCTGATACAGGCTGCTCTGAAATTAACCCATGGAAGACCTGAAACTCTAACTTGCAGCACTCATTTTGCTTTTGCAGGGATAATAATTTGTGTAGGGGAATTGTTAAATTGATGCATATAAATAACTGCTATTTTTACTTTTAACAACAGTGCCTCTGTCTTATGCCAGTTTCTTTTCTGATTTGAAAGCTGATAGTGGCTTCTTATTTGCTTGTTACAAATTTTTATAACAAATTACTTCAAATTACTAGTCCTACTCTTGCCAAATGAAACCAGTAATCTGCTTGAAGTAGTAATTCCTCTTGAATTGTGTGAATTCCACCTCCTGTACAGAAATCTTTTACAAGGTTTAGGATGAGAGTAGACAAAGGTGCTTTTATGGGAAGAGAGAGCAAGTCCCAATATGGCTGTTCTGAAGGAGAATATTCTACTCCTGAAGATTCATTTCAGGAATTTTTCTCCCTTTTTTACCTTTATTTTGCTGCTGATTTCATGCTAAGTGCCAAATCAGTCACTTCTATAACATTTCAAAGGGAGAAACTTTTTGTCTTTCCCAAAGCCTTTCAGAAACAAGTGAAACAGGCTTGGGAATACATAAAAAAGAAAATAGGGGAAAACAAAAGGTAAACTGAATATCTTTTGTGAAAATTACAATTTTTAATATGCTGAGATGAGCGTGTCTATTTTAATCAGTAAATCATAGAACATGGGCTCTCTCTTGAGTTAATGAAAAAGTTTCTCAAAGGTTTAACAAAGCAATAGCAAACAAAATCAAACTATGATTTTTCAATAAATATCTGCTGCTTTTGGGATTGATATTAGAATGCAATGTTGTGGTTAGGCTTGAGAAAATGTAAGGCATTTTTTAGTTTTCAGTTTATGGTGTTAATATATATTTTCTAATATATCTCTTAATATTATTTCTTAATATATCTATTTGAATATCCATATCTTACAAGATACATGGTCTGAAAAAGATAAATAAAGTATTGTTACAATATTTCTTCACTTTTTTTGGGTTTTTTGAGTTTTAAGATGATGATAGGCAGTATTAAATGTTTCTGGTGCCATGATGTGGTCAAATATACATGAGAGCTTCATGTTAAAATCACAGATAATTCAACACAGTTTTGCTTAAATACGAATAAGTTCCTATGATACTTCATTGTCATGTTTTATCATTAAGATTGATGTACAAGCTAACCCTAGACAGAGTATCAGTAGCACCATTATATGGAATAGACCTTCCATTTCCTGAAGGGTGAAGGTCAAGTCCTCTTCAAAATAATTTTTCTCTTCCTCAGTGTTAAAATGTGTTTTCTCAGATTGCAACCAAAATGTCAAAGTCAAATCAGCAGGCAGAAGCCTGATCTTTGCCCAATTAACTACCTTTGCAGTCAATGTAACACCTCAAAACTGCATGCTTTGATCAAAGATAATAAACTAATATTGAAAAATGAGAATTCAGACATATTTTGATACCAGTGAAAGGCTACTGGTAGAAGACCTCAGTATCAAGCATAAAAAAGAGCTGGACATACTGAAAGGAGATCACCGGAAGGAAACTGGAAACATAGTATCTGATTTCAGCAGCACTCAGGCACATCTCCAAGCAAAGATTTTCTCTTTAGAAGCTGCGTGAGTAATTTAACAATAAACTCTGGCTCATGCTGGCAATGAGTTCTGTTTGTATTAATTATTCTTAGTATGTACAGTTTTTTTTAATTAATCATAAGTAAAATATTATAAAGATCAAAAAAGAAATGTATAGGTATTGTCTTTGCAAACCAAAAATACCGAGATACATTGTAATAAATTCTGGATATTGTTTAATGTAAATCACTATACATGAAGTTTTACAATGCTAAATAAAATCTGGCATGTAGGATCTAGAAATTTTATGAAATGTAAAATCCTCTTTGTCATAGATGATACCAGAGGCCTTGATCCATGATCTTCTACTTAATTTTATTTGGCAGAGCAGCATTGTTAAGTAAAAGCTTCTTAACCTCATTCTCATTTCCTTAAAAATTTCCAAGGAAAGTTATGCTCATATAAATAAATACAGTTTGCAGCTCCCTGTGGAGCTGAGAAATCCAGCACTGCTTCAGATTGTACAGGAGAGACCCCTCAGAAATAAACCCTTTTATATATATATCTATCCCTCCTCTTATCCCAACTGTACAGCAGAAGCCTAGAAGAGAGCCTTGTCATGTAAGCAGACATCTAACCTTTAAACATTTCAGATGCAAAGATTTACCTCTTTATTTTAACTCTGAGATAACTCTAAGATGATAAGAGTGGGGGATGGTCCTCTAAAAATGCTTACCTATACATTAAAAAATACCCCACAAAATGGTGGGTTTTTTTATTCTGTAAGACATTTTTCAGTATGTGTCCTGGCTATGGCAGGTGAACTTCATAGTATTCAGTTTCTCAAGTAGCAAAATTCATAAATTTGGCTGATGAAATAATGGCTTGTGTTCTCATGGGTCAATCGAATGTATGTTTCCACACCATATTTAGGAACATGTAATTAGCATGTGAATCTTTTCCCTGATTAAGGAATTTAAAAAGCTGAACTCAGACTACAGGTTTTGACTTAGCAGAGTTACTATAGCAGCGTGTATATCCAAGCCTGTCTTCATGAATGTTACAGGAATTACGTGATTCTGAGGACTGCAAAGTTACTGGGTCAGAACAGAGAACAAATAGATGAATGTAGATATGCATAGATACTGTGACACTGTCTTTTTTCTTTAGGAAACTAGACTAGCAATATGATGTGAAAGCTGGTTACTGTTTTACACAAAGGGCTAGTTTTTACACTGGACAGGCGTTGTGGATTGACCCTGGCAATTTATTTTGGAACTCCAGAAGATTCTATACCTCTACATAAACCATGTACAAATGTCCATTTAAAAAAAATCCTGTTTTATTGGAAAGGCCTGGCTATGTCCCTGTATTTTAGGCTTGGAACATAGGGCAGAGTACCTCTGAGGTGTCTCTTGAACCTAATCTGAGGGAATATTTTTCTGGTCTGCATTTTCTTCCATACAGACTTAAAGAATTAGAAGAAAAGTCAAGGAATTGGGAGTCCAGGCCTGAAGATACACACCTTATAAACTGTCTACAAGACAAATTAAGTGAGAGAGAAGAGATTATCAAGCAGCTGGTGGTAAGACTGTTTTTTGTATGGACATATGTATTTTGGAATCTACTGCAAGGTTCTATCCAGTGTTTCACACATTGCTTCAGATTGTTTCTTTCTGTTTGGGAATTCTTTGAAAAAAATGTATCTTTCCATACCGGCTTTTAACAAATACATGTTTCCATACACATAACTTTGTTTCCCTTCAGGAAGGAAGTAAATGCCAGCATTCACTTCCAGCCAACACTGAATCTTACAGAAATCGGTCATTTTCTTTCAACCCTAACGCAGCATGCCTGACTCCCTCCATGAAGGTAAGACGAGCAATGCAATTAAAATCACCAGTTGTGATAGTTCTTATTACTATTTGAATTGAATTGTACAGGCAATCAGTACAATATAAGTGCTACCAATTTTTTATGAGAATGTTATTCAGTAGAATTCTTTCCAGCGCCAACCTACAGTCAGTTGTTGAGCACAGGAGAAATTCAGTAGAAGTGTATATGCAATATATATAACAGGTGTTTAAGCCAATATAAAACACTAGAACTCTGACATCAGTCTTCCACTGGGATAAGCATGGCCATTGCTTGCAGATTTGGGAGTTCTTAATAGGGATATTGCATGCATAGAGGAAAATGACCAATCTGTTTGAGTTTCTTGGTATCTGCCCTTTGTCATTCCAGCCTCTCTTCATGATACTACACAAAGCCATACAAATAGCCATAGAAAGAAGGGAGGTCAAGTTGGTGGAAAGCACCTTGATTTGTTTAAAATATCAGGGTCAAATACACAAGTTGTTTTAATTGGATGACAAAATCCATGGAATACTCACAGCATACCCTGAGAATTTAATTTAAATGCCTATAGAAAAAAAAAATCATCCTATTTGGGTGTTTCTCAGAAGATACTAGGAAATGAGGTATTGTTGAGGTTTTATATTATAAATTGTATATAATGTGTATGTAATGAAGTTTTCTTTTATGATAAAAAGCAGCAGAAGAAAACAGTTGAGGTGCCCAGCCGTGTTGTCAGTGTTCCAAATTTAGCTTCCTACGCAAAAAGCTTTTTGAGCTGTGACTTAAGATCAAAAAGAAGTGCTCCTCAAATAACAAAATCTACAAGCTTAGACCGGAGTCCTGGCTGCCTCAGGGTGGGCTCTCCATCACCACAGTCCTCAGACAGCACTGCTGCCACAAGGTATTTGTCCATTTTCTATGACGATAAATGAATTCATATTTAGAATCTTGTAGGCAATTCAAACATACTAGACATGTGGAAATACACAACAATGTAAGGTTCCCACTGTGCAATGACCTCTGTGTGTTTGGTTTTCTGCAGACAAATCCAGAACTTTACTGCAAAAGTGGGCTATAATCCCTGCCCAGCAGACCTTATGCTTGCAACCCCTCCTGGCAGGAAAAGGAAAACAACCTAAAACCAAACCAACCAACCAGAAAATACATACACACACACACACACACACACACAGAGACAACAAAAAAAAAAAACAGCTGCAGGTATTTAACTAAGAATGTATTTAATTGTGAACACAGGATCTCAGGATCTTTCAGTGGTTCTGTTAAGGATGTCTTCCTTCTTATTTTTATAGCCTCATCTTGCACTTGGTAGATGTAGATGGCATGCTTTTATTTTAGGAGATATTTGAATGAATCTAGGCCGAGCATTTGGCAAAGGCTAGAGACTTGAAAACTGATTAGTGGATACTTTGATTTTTTTTCTCTTTGAGGAGCTTTAATTCTTCAAATTAATGAGTTATGTAAATGATGTTCAGTGTTTTATAACATGGACTCTCTCTTCAAGAAATAGTTAAAACTGTATGTAAGTAATATACAGTTAAAAAAATCCCCAAACCTTGTATTTCAGGACAAAATCCAGCCTTCTCACCTATCTTCTGGTGGAAATTTAGTTGTCCCGTAAATTATGTGCAAGAGAGTTTGTTCCTCGGGGGCAGGTGGTGCTGACTGCTGACAAAAACAGCCTGGGACACAGGCTTAGATCCTGTTTGGCAATTCCCACTTCTTAAAGATACAGACATGCCGTGTCACGCCAGATGACTGCCAAAACAAATGGAATTTCTGATTTAAAGAGAAACAAGCATATTAAGAGACTGAGGGTCGATTGGGTGCTACTTGCTTAATTCTTTTAAATCAGTCAATCATAAGTCCTATTTGCTATCATATTTTAAAATAATCCTGAATTATGGAAAATCAGGGTCTATGTAATAGGGTTGATTATGAATGCCAGGTAGGGTTCAGATAAATCTTTCAGTTTTAAATAGAACTTCTACCAAACATCTTTTAATGCATAAATTCTATTTTGTATTTTTAAGAGTGAATTGCAGCTGCCATTCTCAGATATTCAAGATTTCATATCCTTGAAGCATCTTTTTGTTTAATTTTTTTGTGGTGTCAAGTTAAGAACTATGTTCAAAGGTTTCTCCACAGCTGTTAAGCTCTGCTTCATGCTTTTCTTTGTGTTACAACCAGTGCTGCTAGTCCAATTACCTGGCTGGCCCAGATCCCACTAAAATTAGCTAGCACCTTTTGGCCCTATCCATTCATGTGAGCACAGAGCCATTCATGGAATGCTGAGTTTTCCTGGGAAAAGTATTACATACTGATAAAGATTGTAAGCAAGTAGGTCAGTGATGCTAATGCTTATTTGTTTGTGCAGGACACATGGCAATGAACCACCACAAACCAAAGATGACCAAAAACAAGACCCTCAGCATCAAGAATGGTTTACTAAGTATTTTTCATTTTAAAGAAAACTATTTCCATACTTTGCAGAATTACTTTAAAAGTCATTCCTGTTTTCTTTTTAGGAATGATAATCCGAGAGATGATTTAAGACAAGAAAAGAAAATGTAAGTTCTAAGTAAAGTTAGGAAATACCTACACTCTTATATCAAGTAACTATAGAGTTACATGCATGAATTTCAGCAAAATACTTTTTTTTAACAACTTCTGTGAAAAATGAAGAAAAAGTTTGGATACAGTTATGCAAAAAGACTTTTTAATCAAGAGACTGTACTACTCCACAATTTCATTAAATATGTAATTTGGACTCTGATACATCCTGTCAATTTGGCACCAGCTGAAAAAAGATCTTCCTTCTGTACATTCTGCTTGCTTCATCAGCTGCTTAAAGTAAGTTCTGCATATAATAATGTAATTTTAAAAGTTTTTAATGCTTTTTGTTAAAGGAATTTTAAGCTGTACAGCATGTGGTGTGCCTTCAAAAATAGCATGTTTATAGCAAGCTGGTTTAGAAATAATTTCTGGTTTCCTTCATAAACTTTTATATAGTCAGCATTGCTACATAATATTCCCATTGAATTTCAATATATGTATCAGCCTGATAAATTGGGATGATGTGTAAGTATGAACATTAAAGCTTGTAAATTATCCCATTTCTGTGTTTTTCAAGAGTTTGTTATGCTGAAGTAAGTCAGACTTGTACACCGAGTTCCAGAGTGATGGCAACTGCACCATTGACTCTTGGGCAATTAACCCACTAAGTGTGAAAGGCAGGAAAAAGTGCAACCAGAAGCCTGCTGTTTAAGACAGGGTAGTTCCTCTTCAAATGCTTTGAATCCCCATAGTTTCAACCAACAGGGCCCAGCTACCAAAAAAATTTTACATTTGCAAAGAGGTGTACCTTCAGCCTAACCTCATCTTCCATCCAACAGCCAGCAAGAGCTACACCAACAGATGCAAACACTTTGTACAAAACAGCCACTGCATCTCACTGGTGGTGCAAAGGTGGAAGGAAGGGCAGAACACTTCCACATGAAAATACTTTTCATCCCAGTTGTCTAATATTTTTTCCAAGAGGAACTGCTTGACTGGAAAAGTGACTTTGGCCAGTAACACTGACAGGTGCCTTGGCATCTGTGAGGATGGAAATGTACAGCACTGTTTTCATTACTTTTCATACACACTGCCCCAAGAACAGTAGAAATTTCAACACACAATTAGCAATTCTTATTTCCAGGGCTACAACAATTATTAATTCAATAATTAATTTCTGCCCAAAAAAGTTATTGTAGAAAAGTGGTTATATGGATGAATTAAAGTTGTTGCTTTGTAATACACAGACAGGACTCTTGCTGTTTCTACCTCCAAAATATTTTTTGGCTACATTTAACTTACTAAATAGAGCGCTGTAATAAAAGGTATTTCTGTATTCTGGACAGTGGTGGTGATCCTACCTCCACAATGAGTGGCCTGTATTTTGGGGGTAGGTATTTTGGAACACCTCTTCAGTAGCCTGAGAATCAGAATATCAGTAACATGAGATCTGCATTACATATCCCACCCTTTTGTGCCCGTTTTTCCACTTCAAGTCATCCTATAAGAACCTATTTGTATATCCCAAAACACCTTCCATGAGGTGAGCCAGCCCAGTAAGAGAGTGACAATTCACTTAAAAAAAAAGTGATCTGTCCTACATAGAGACAATTTTAAGGGCACTTCTGCAGATGTACTCAGGGATAATTACTGGATCACAAAACATCTAAATATTCAGGAAAATCAAACAAATATCTTTGCAAATGTTTTGACCATACTTAAAAGACAGAGGGGAAAGGGCCACCCTCTATAGAAGGAACAGAGATACATTCTGGTAGACACACTTCTACCAGAAAGCACCCTGAACAGCAACTGAATATTTTCCACTAAAACATATAACCAATCCATATTTCTGTAATAAAAGAAGATAATTTATTTGTCTTAATTGTTTTAACTATATTTGCAGTACAAATGACATTATACTAAAAGCTTACAAAGAACACCATTACTTTTAAAATATTGAGCTGTGTAAAACTGAAGTTTATGTTTGCTTCATTGGAGCAGGAATATTTGCAGATGCTTGTTCTAGGTAAGCTAATGGACCTTGAGGCATTTCTGCAGGCTTTTTGTGCTGTACACTGATGTCTTCTAGGACCTGTTGCCAGTGTCGCAGTTTACTCAGATGCTTCTGAATTAATGCTTCTTTTCTCTGCAATTCATTTCTTAATTCTGAAACATCCTGTTGATGAAAGAAGTGGGTATTAGTAAATAGACAGTATTCAAAAGGATAACCACCTCACATAACAGGCATGTAACTTTTTTAGACCTTGAGCTCTCAAGCTGATTTTACAGTAGAAAAATGGAATAACGGAAAAGTGTCTAATGATACAGAGAGAAAGCACTGTGAATGCACTAATGCTGCTCACCTAGGTCGCATATTTCAGAGATTACCCTCCCCAGCAAAATCTGACTAACTAGTTTGTCTCTTTCAGTGAATTATCAGCTGTGTTCCAATACTCCACACAGCAGCAGGTATCCAGCTTCTCCATGTTCATGCTGAGAGTTATGGTAACAGTCAAGTTCTACCAACTTAAAGTACAGCATCATGTTGAAAAACCCAAAATTATGAGCATGGTGATTAAGGTACATAGTTTATCTGATCTAGCACAGGACAGGTAAATTAACATACCTCTTTAATTACTTGTTCTGGTTTCTGGACTGATAGCTGCAGTCTTTTTTGTAGAAAAAAGCATTCAGTTTGTCTTGCAACATCCAGAAATTTTTGGATGCACTGATCAACACCTAAACATATAATAACAATACTGAAAAAAGAAGCTTCCAAAAAAAAAAGATTTCAGGCTGGTTATGGGAGTGGTCTCTTAAAAACATTTTCACAGTACTTTCTAGAAGGAAAATCTTCAGAATATTTAAAACAATGTATTTATAAACCAGTAGGTTCCTGTATAAGACAATGCTTTGCAAATTTTCAAGTTATTTTATAAATACTCCCTTAGCACTTCTTATTTAAAAGTGCTACATTTAGCACTTCTAGAAGCACCTTATTTATAAGTGCAATACTTCCTCACAGGTTTTATTTTATTTCTGAAAAGGAGTAATAAAATAATTCATGGAACTTGGTTGCATGCCCAAGCAAGAAGCTCAGTGTAGGGGTCTAAACACGCACGTGTTGAGGAGAATATTCTGCCCTCGTATACTACACACTACTGTTTTGGTAATAAAAGCTGTTCCATGCCAGCACACGAATACGACCGAATACCCAGAAAGGATTTTGAAAAGCATTTATACCGATTTTGAAACGGCATTTGAGAGAAGTTTCTGAAAATTTTCAGGGACAACTGCATTTCTAAGGAGTCGTCAAGGGCCACTTTTCAAATCCCAGTTCATACCAGTATTTATTCCACCTCCAAAGAGCGGCGTCACACAAGCCGCAAAGCACCGCTACCGAGCTGCCTGGCCTTTCCCATTTCCCGTTAGTTCTTCATACAGCTTCCGAATGCACGGCACCTCCCCGCTGCTTGAAACGCCCTGCCCTGCACGCCGGAATAACCCCAGCCAAGCCCAGGAGCA
This sequence comes from Anthoscopus minutus, assembly GCA_013399455.1. Taxonomy (NCBI): domain Eukaryota; kingdom Metazoa; phylum Chordata; class Aves; order Passeriformes; family Paridae; genus Anthoscopus; species Anthoscopus minutus. The sequence goes on from VWYI01032835.1 coordinate 14,028, forward strand.
ACGCGCACACTCCGGCCTTCCCACCACACCCCGGGCATTCCCGGCTGGGTTTCTTTCCCGACACTGCTCCCAGCAGCGCTGCACAGGGAAGGGCCGCCGCCCTGCTCCTGCCCCGGGCTCACCGGTGCGGATCTCCTCCTGGTCCGTGCCGTTCACGTAGTCCTGGCTCACCAGCGAGGCGAAGCAGGCCTGCGGGAGAGGGAAGCACCGCGCTGAGCGGCCGCGGGGGGCCGGCGCAGGCAGGGCAGCGCCCGCCCGCTGCTGCCCCCCCTCACCTCGAAGGACGCTTCCAGCTCGTCCACCAGCGTGTTGTTGGGGTTGCGCGGCCCCGCGGGCGGCGGAATGAGGCCGGGCGGCCCCGGCGGCGGCGGCCCCGGCGCCTGGGAGCCAAACATCCCGCCCAGGGCNGCCGAGCCTGAGGCAACCCCTTTGTGCGGGGTCCTTCCTGGCCATAGCTCCTCATCCTGTCACCACTGAAAAGAGTATGGCACCATTCTCTTGGCACCTGTCCAAGAGACATTTTAATGAATTAATAAGATCCGTTCTTAGACTTCTGCAGACTAAACAGACCCACCTCCTGCAGTCTCTCTTCATAAAGAGATGGTCCAGACCCTCCATCCTCCTCACAGCCGTCCATTGGACCCTCTCCAGTAGCTCCATGTCTTTCTTGCATTGACGAGCCCAGACCTGAGCACTCCAGAAGTGGCTTCGCTAGGGCAGAGGAGGTGGGGAGGATCACCTCCCTCAAGCTGCTGGCCACACTTCCCACTCCACCCCAGGATACCACTGGTCCTGCTGCAACAAGGCAAGCAGAGGCAGCAAAGTCATCCTTCCCAGAGAGACCCTCCTCCTCCAGCCTTTGCCATGCGTGTCTGTTGCTCACAGGTGCGAGCCTGGGTAAGCACTGTTTCAGCATCACTTGCTCCACAACAGCATTTAACAAAAAAAACCCAAAACCCCACCCTAAACCAAAATAAATCCCCACTCCCTGGACTTGGATCCCCCAAATTGTCAAGAAAACCCCACATTTTGAGTGTCAGGTCTGTTTGATATTTGAACTGATTCTGGGAATAATGCCCCTGCTTGGAGTGTGGCCACCTCACATCAGGAAAGAGGTGAACTATCAGTATGAGAAAAACCATGTAAGATGAGGGCAGGTCCCCCTAAAAAACACATAAACACTAGCTTGGAATCACTAGCTTTCTGTAAAAGTTACAAATATCTTGATAAGTTTATAACTTCCTACATAATTCTGTACTGAAGCTGTGCTAATGCTACTCACACTGCAACATTTTTGTCTCAGTACATACCAAAAGCAGTTTAGTTTGTCTAAGAAAAAAAATGCCAGATTGGTGTTTTTATGAACAACTTTGCAGAGTTTCCATTAACACCACCTGTAGTTCACCCAAAACTGAGGTACATCTATCACTGATTGTTAATTCTCTCTCAATGAAAACTCACATCCAAATAAGGTATTTATTATAATTATGCCTACTTTACATATAAAATAGGCATTTCAATAATTTCCATTATCATGTTTTGATATTAAATATTTCAATATTTAAAACAGAATAATTTTGATTTTAAGCTGCATATTATGGTATGTCAAATCTCAAAGTTGAGATATTCTTACCCAAGTAATAATTTATAAAATGCATTTTCAGTTAATTGCCATAGTGAAAATATGCTTGGGATATTCATTTATGAATGATACCCTTTAAGATCTTTTTCTTAAGGCAGAGTGGATGATTGATTTTAGAAAAAGTATTTTTATTTGGCATTGTGCCTGTCTTGACTCAATCGAGCTGCAAATTCTATGAGTGTTCTCGTGGGCCGCCCTGCCATGCCCTTCCAGAGATATGGCACCTCATCTTTATTTGACATCACCCCAGCTATATCCAAATGAGCCCAGTGAGAGGCAGTCACAAATTCCTTCAGGAATGCAGCAGCTGTGCATGCTCCTCCAGCTCTGTGGGAAATAGAAAGATGTATTGTTTCCAAAGCAATCCAAACTGCACACATATTAAAGATAGGTTGAAAGAAAGGGGCACACGGAAGGTATTGGTTCATCTTACCTGCTGTACTTTCCAATGTTACTCACATCTGCAAGAGGACAGTCTGTGACTTGTTTTGTGTAATGTTCAAAAAGAGGCATCCTCCAAACTCTGTCCCCTGTCAAAATGCTGGCCTGAAAAAGAAACAATGGTATTTTGGGCAATTTTTTGTTTTAACTGCACTTGTAAGCCCTGTTTTCATACATGCTTCTTTTTGTTTAGGTTTCATCAGTCTAATACTCTTCAGCCCAAGACATTAGGTTATTGGAAATACACTGTTTGAAAAACAGAACAGGCAATCCTGCATTTTAGGTACTTTAGTGTTTGCCAAAAGACAACATCAAAAGACTACATTTCCTTTTCCCTGACAACAGAAATCCTTCCCCTCAGAGGCTTCTTTGATCCAATCACACTTCAGCCACTCACATGGCCTCTCTGAATTTCTGTCTCAGTGTTGTTAAGCAAGATCAATTATCTTTTTAACATGAACTAATTACTGCCAGTAGTCCAGAGTTTACACATACGCAGTGAGTTATCAGGACATGCAGATCCTTGAGATGTCTGGTGTATATTACACCTCACTGAAAAGCTAGTAATTAATAGTCAAGATTATTTTCAAGACAATACAGTACTAACATCATTCCTCCAAAATTTCAAAACATAGTAACATCTTTCGGATTTGCATAAAAACTTTCAGTAATGTACTAACTTTTCAATAAGATTTATCACTGAGCTATTACTATTATGATTTAACAATAATGCGGGTGCCCTACCTCATAGAGGTGAGTCCAAAGCCAAGATGAATTTGTGAACACTCCAGTTGCAGCAGATCCCAATGCAACATCCATGGCACCTAAAGAAACACACCTTCAAGTTTATATGACAAAGGCAAAGGTGGACCTGAGCTATTCCTTGCATCCTGACTCCCCACAGAACTTTCCATTTTTAATTCCCATTATTAGTAACAGGAATTTATCAGACTGTAAAACCTGAAGACTTTAGTACACTGACATTCTTGAAAGTTTGAACATGTTTAAAACATTTATATATTCTAAAAAACCACAAGAAATCATAAAGATTATATTGTTTCCCATGAAAATAAATTTTCTGATTTCAGACTGACATTTTGAAAAACAGTTTTAAGATAATTGTATTAAACAACAGTATCCTCTAAAAAACTCTAGATATTATTATTTTCATATAGAAAATACAAGTGAATGGGATTTTTCCAGTTTGTAGACCTCTATAATATTTGAGCTGATATTTTTTCTTTTATGACTTTCACTCACATAGACTTTTGCAAATTGTGTGTAAATTTACTTTGTTAATAATTTATTTTAAAAATCCTTACAAAAATATTAAATTATGGGATTAGATATTTATCTATTTGATGCCTCAGAACTGCTTCTCTAATACCAACATTCAGTTCCAGTCCTTAGTGAGATGAAAAAAAAAAAAAAGTTTAGCAAAATATGTCAAAGAAATTTCTATGGGAGCTCTCCTTCCTCTTGCTTGGTGCCCAAGGATCCCAGACAGGAATACTTTTATACAAGCCAACAATCTTAAAATCAGTTTCCCTCCTGTCTACTGAAATTTTCTACAGCATTTGAACTGCTAAAACTGATGGAACATAATTTAAAGCATTAGCAGAGAATCTATATAAGCATAACTATTTTGCTTAGCATATTCATTAAGTAACACAGTAGAGTCCTGTCAGAATTACTCTTCTGTGATTGCTGTTATTTCAGCTACAGCCACCTCACCCATGACAGCTTGTTAGAGAGTTCATAAGCTGCATATACAATTGCTGGTTTTAAATCTAAATTTACAACTTCATTATTATACAGCTGTAGAGATAAAACAATTAAAATGCATTTCATAATGCCTAAAAGTATGTAAACTACACAAAAAATAGGAGGTACTTCAGTCAAGGGAATTCTTGGGGAATGATGTCACCACGGAGGCCTGAGCCAGCTGAAGAGAGGGAGAACTGGCACTGGCCAGGTCAGAGCTCAGGCACTCAGCAAACCATTCAGAACCTGTCTGGGCTCCAGCGTGGTCTGTGCCAGATGGGCTGGGCAGGATTCTTCCATGAACATGTCACTACCTCTGCATCACACAGATGCTCACAGATGAGAGGTTCAGCACAGAGATGGAAGCAGCACAGGGAAACACTGCAAAACCACTGAAATCTGCATAGGTTTTCCTGCTCTTGGTTCCAGCTGGGCTGAACCAACACAACTTCATCTCCACTGCTGAGCATGTAGCCTGCATGTCCCCTCCCCATTCTAGAGACACACAAGCTGTGCTCCCTGTTGTCCTGAAACATGTAAAATCATCTCAGTTGCCTCTGAATGAAGGTTAGGTTTATATATACAGCACAACTAATCCACAGCCCAACTAATGAGTAACACAAAACTGACTTCAAAATGAGCAGGGAAGGGACAGTGCTTACCTGTTAATGTTGCAGCATTCACAATAGCCCTTGCATTAAAATTGTGGGCATAACAGAGAGCATCAGCTAATAGCAGTCTTCCTTCTGCATCTGTGTTATCTACCTTCAAAGGCAAATTCAGTAAAGAAACAGATGAAGTACTGTAAACGTCTCTTTCACTGATGTATTTCTCATACATCTTAAATAGCTGTTGGATAGAGGCCCTAGAAACTTCAGGTAATGAAAATTTACTCAAACTACACTGAGAGAAAGAAAGACAAAATATAGTATTGATATACAGTTATGTTTATAAAGTAAGTGTATCTGTAGCTGAGGTTAAGTCATCTTCCAGCACTACAACCTCCTCTGCATGTGGGGTCTCTGTACTGCTGGCTCCCCAGAAGAGCCTGGAGACTGGAGAGGTGTCTCGGGGGAGCACACAGGCTGCACCATGTGCTTGGAGCTACCAGCACTTTCCTGCAGATTTCTTCTTGGTCAGGGAATACATGCCCAGTCTTTTTTCCCCTCAAAGCAAAGGATGACTGAACTCAGTTTTCAGAGATGAATGTCAAAGAAACAAGGTTCAGGAAGTCCAAAGTGGCAGAATCACAGAAATTCAGACAAAAAGAAAGCCATCTACTTCTGCATTAAATCAGTGATCTACAGTACAAGGACTTTCAGTATAATTTAATCTATTAGATGAGTATGGAACCATTTGTAATAAATATGAAATTTATCTTGGGTACTGATTTGGCAAGCTCCTTTGAACCAACAGCCCCTATGACTCAGAGTTCTGATTGTAATGAGCACTTTGGCAATATAAAGACCTTGGTTACATCAGCAGGAATCTCATGTCTTACTCTCATGTCTTACTGCAGATAGCACGGAATTGTCCTGAAGGGTCTGCTGGAAGCAATTAATGTTATTTCTTCAGACTTAGAGCCTGTATTTATGAGCATTGTAACAACCTCTTGTTGCCAAACAAGCTTTTCTAGCATGCTCAATAAATGACCTTACTTTGCAGCTTTTCCTAGCAATTTATAAAACATGTCCTATTTCTTCAATCTATATTTGAAAAAATCCTACAATAGCCATTTCTAGTTAGTAACATGCTTCTTACAATTTAAAAAAGAGTACATTTGCACTGTTTATCTTTAAGGGCTTTTCCCAAATGTACTCTTCAGTCAACTTGGTTGATCAAACCAGTTCACTAAAAGTACTCAAAATTCAAGTTTCACATGCATACCTGTATTGTTTTTCCATTCTTGGCTCTAACTACATCCCCAGGCTTGTTTGCCTTACCACTGGGCATATTTTCACAGAGGGGTGCCAAACCTCAGAGATAAAAAGAAAAGTGAATTACTAGTTTTCTTCTCTGAAAAGCTGTAGAAAAAAACCCACTTAGATAAACTCTAAAAACCTCCTTAAGAAAACAGTGCAAGTGTAATTTTGAAATTAAGCTTGAAATCCAAATTTTCAGAGTTAACAAAAGAAACATAGTCCTGTTTTCAATCAGGGAAACTCCTCTGCATGATGCACCACCAGGTTCTGTCACCACACAATTTAACTACTAGAGTTTTATCCTGCATTTTTCACAGAGAAGTGATATCAGAGGAGCAGTAAATATTATGTCTCTCACATATATAATTATTCACATGGAAAGGAACTTCTTTCTTTCTGAAATTGAAAATTTCTCAAATAAACACTCTGGAGCCATTCAAGCTCTGCTCATTGTCTAGAGTGTCCAAGGACTTGCCACATAACTCCAGCCATACCAGGAACAAATAGAAATGAGAGAAAAACAGGCTCAGCATCAAAACTGCAGCTATGACAGGGATCATGGAATGAAAGGAACTCCACCACTCCTAGGGAAAACCTGCACCTGGGATAAGGTCCACAAGTGGAGCAGCACTTTTCAGTGGCAAGATGTGCAGACAGGCTCCACTGCCAGCCCTCCCCACCGCACGCTTCGGGAGGAACACTGTGAGGATGTGCGGCCATCGCTGCCCTCTCCCGGTTGAAGCGTAGAAGTGACTGAAGAACCAGCTAACTCAAAGTCGAGCTTCTCCTAAAACTTATCCTAGACCATGTTCCGTGTCATTGGCAACTGGTCTTGCCACAGTGTCTGAATCAGCTCATTTAATTTTACTTCTGCAGAAAAAATAAACTTTTTTTTTCAGAAAAAAAAATATCATTGCACATACTAGCAGTATCAACAGACTTTGATACTTTGTTTTGCTTGCTTTGGCTTGTTTCGGTTTTCTGCTGAGATATTCACCTACAGCTGATCCCTCTTCCTTTCATTTGTGGCATGGACTCATGGAGGTAGCTCAGCACTCCTGACTCCTTTTCATTCAAACTGCTTATACAGAGATGCACATTCCTTCTTGTAATAAAGGATCATGACTTTTCAAAGACACATTGAAAGTATCTTTATTGACAAACAATTCTTGCATAAGATCTAAAAATCACACCATAAAAATCTTGGTGTTCCAATATTTTATTCAAGTAAAGAATAGTAATTTTTTGATTTGTAGGTAAAAATGGAAGAGAAGTAGTTGAGCAAGGGAATGAGAGAAGTATGTGTGCAAGAGTCCATGACGTTTGTACATGGCTTTCACTGTTTCTAATACTAGAAAAATACTTTCTCACAAAACCTTGTAGAACTAAGATTTTTGGATACTCCACACAAAAGCACTTACCAATTATGTTCAAAGGTAGATTTAGAGCTGCTGCTGTCACAATGGCTGAACACACAGTTGCTGCCCCTCCCATATCTGCTCTCATTGCATCCATACCCGATGATGGCTTCAGCGAAATGCCACCGCTGGAAAAAACAGCTCAATTTGATGCCACATACACTGATGATGTTTTGTCCATCAGCATGTGTTAACACCAAATATCAGTAAATGCTAGACCTGGTGCTCCAAACACTTCTGCAACCCTAGTAAGTGAACTGAAAGCAAGGTATCTGGGTTTTCATTTCAGATAAAATATTACTTCCTCATAATTAGGAGACCATAAAAAATCCATAAAATCATAAAAATCCAGGTAAACTGCAGTGGAGTAACTCACTGGTCTTCATACTAGCAGTGCACAAAACAAACAAAATAATGATGTTCCCCCAACTGGTGGGGAACTGACTGATAAATTCTTGACTAGTATGTGACATGGAAAGTAGTTATAAGGACTGCTGCAAAAAACTATTTTCCATATCCTTAAGCTACATCTAAATGTCGAGTGACATACCGCAATTCTAAACATGCAAATTCTTCATCTGCAGGTTTGTTCAGAACAAGAAAAAAACCAGCACCTTCTTTATTTTCTTTCCCCTCTGAATTTCCCTCTTCCCCTTACAAGATGATGGCATATTAATTCCTACTTTGGACAACTGATGTTGTCTCATTGCCAGAAAAGGCAGCACAAGCTACCAAATAATGCAAGCTCAGTGTAATGGCACTGGAAGACATGCTGAGCAAAGAAAAAGCATCTCCCTGTTGAATACAAATAGCAGGAAAGTATTTTCTCCCTTGAGTAAATAAAATATTGGCATACAATCACACATACCTGTCAAACGTAACTCCTTTTCCTACAAATACCAATGGGGAGTCATCTGTATTAGTACTCCCCAAATAGTGAATCTCCAGAAATATGGGAGGTTCAGCTGAACCCTTAGCTACGCTCAGGAATGCTCCCATCTTTTGTGTTGTAATCCAAGACTCTGGTCTGGAATAGAAACATATATTAGTTTTGTTTTGTTTGGATTTCTTGTATCTGGACACTTTGACCAAGGTGATTTTTTTGAGATCATGATTCTTGAAGTTTTGTACACAAACCATTTCATTTTAGTTAGTTTTTTTGGAAAACGTAGTTTAAATCCAATCACTACTACCTTATTTGGTGGAGCAGAAAAATAAGTCCTCAAAATTGCGCTTTGATATTTGTTTTGTTTTGTTTAAAAAAATCCAACAAAAGAACAGCTTATTTACAGTTGCTGCATCAGAAACACAGGTATTTCACTTGTCTGTGAGGCTGTAGATGCTAAAGGTATGTGAAGTAACAATATTGCAGTAGGTTACATTTAGCTTTCTGCTAGCAAGATTTCCCCTAGTCTTTTGCTTGTCAACAAAATAGCCTCCAACACTTGCACAACCAGTAAACCTATTTCCACTATAGAGCAGAAAGTAAAAATTCAGGGGCAAGAAGCATCAGCTCCTTGTATAAATTCACTTGCAAGGGCTTTCATGGCTCCATCTCACATTTTTAAAAACTATTAAAAAAATCCCAACAGTAACAGCAGCAAATAGAAGATGTTTTATTACCACATCCACACAAAAAAAGCAAAGGTATGTAAAAAACCCACTTGGGAAGAAAACAAAAGGTACTTAATATTAGCCTTCTATTCACTGAGCCCTCTTTTCACAGCACATGTTTTAATTAAGCAGTAACTGACTGCATGACTAATTGACAGTTAATGATTTCACTGCATAACAGTATCTTGCTTCCTCTGCAAACTAGCAGGTCACTTAATCCTTGACAACAGCCTGAAGTCTGGACACCCCTCCTACCTTTTCCCCAAACACTTCCCCTGCTTTCATCATAAGGGAAAATGAGATTTGAATAACTTCATATTTGAATAACCTGTAAGGTATCTTATCTTACTGTTATGGTCCTCTACCCTACAGAAGAATCACTTCCATGGAATTTACCTTATGTGAACCTCTACATTGCTGAAACTTCTGAGCTTCTGTTCAATATGTTCAGCAAATTTGATTGGAGTTATATAATTAGCTGGAGCCTCCATAAGGTACCGAGCGAGGTTCTGCCCCTCAGCGTAGATAACACCTTTTTGCCAAGCTTCACTTTCAGCACTAAACAACAACACACAATGATCAGGATTATAGACATTTGCAAAAGTAAGATGTTGTCAGCATTCACATATTCTCTTTCTTAAAATGTAGTATCCTTAATTTGGAGCAATTAAGAATAGCACAGTTAGCTTACTATAAGGACTCTAGTCTAGTAACTCATCTCTGGTTCTACTCAGTACCAAATACTTCAGAGAAAGCTAGGAGAATCTATCCTATCCAATTATCTATCCAATTCATTAGGTCTTACCCTAATCCTTATTAATCAAAGATTGGCTTAAATCCTTAAACACAAGGTTTAATACCCCTTCTGAGGTTTGTAATCACATTACTTTTAACAGCCTTCAAAGTTTTCACTTACCATATAAAGTCTCCAATTCTGTTTTTCCCTTTACTGAAATATGATTATGTGGTAAGAGTGGAATTTGGATCTCATTTCCCAGTGCACTCAAGGCACTTCACTAACAAATGACAGAGCAAACATTCACAGAGATGCCTGTGTAGGCAGGAAATGTAGGAAATGGGGAAGTCTCTCTGGTTATTTTGCCAGACAACCAGTACAAAACCTTTCATTTTACTGAGACAGCTTACTTACTTTATAAGTTATCACAAAGCAAGGCATTGAACTGGATATTGCGAGGACAATGAGCAGGACAGTGATAGAGGAATGCAGGAGGAACATAGAAATATTGCCTGGATATGGAAGGATGCAATTAGGAAGCCAAATGTCAGCTGACACTGAAACTGGCAAGAAGTGGGAAAGGTACCTAGAGAACCTCAATACATACACCATCAGCAAATGATAGGGCAGTAATAACACTTTTCACTTGCTAAATGGTGCAGGCAACCTACTGAACACTGAGAAGACTGAAGTTCTCAATGCTGGCTTTGCATCAGTCTTAATAATGATAAAGATCTGCTTCCAGATTCCCCAGTTCTTTGTGCTCAGTAACAAGAGTTTCAGGAAGAAGGGCACTCCTCATGACGGGAAGAGAGACTTAGGCTAAGGATCACGGACATACACAAGTCCTTGGTAGAAGGCAGCACATATCTGAGGGTTCTGAGGGAACTGGCTGGTATCACTGCAAGCATAGGCTATTTCAGTCTGAAAGGTATAACTGAATGTGGTTCCTGATGACTGAAAACAACAAATACACATTTTTAAAAATACCAAGGAGCATTTAGGGAACTACAAGTCAGTTACCCTAGACTAATTCCTTAGAAGATTGCAGAGAAAGTAATTTTGAAAGCCGTTTCTAAGTATATGAAGGACAAGATGGCCACTGGGAACCATCATTTTAGATTTGGGGCAAATTCCTGACCAGCTTAACTGGATTCTGTGATGAGAAGTTTTGTAACAAACGACCATACTGGATGTAACTGATCTTAAAGGTCTTTTCCAGCCTAAATGATTCTGTCATTTTTCTTGACTTTAGCTAGGTTTTTACATAGAATCCTTGCAGATTCTATTTTAAAAAACTGAGTTTTTTCAAAAAATTGAGAAAACATGAACTGAAGCAGGAGTGTGTCTGACCACAGACACATCTCAGAGTTGCACAATAAGATAGTAATAGACAACAATCTCAAGATTCAATAAGAAAAAATGCAATAGGACACAAAGAAAAAAATTCACTATGAGTGTAGTTAAGCATAGAACAGATGGTCTTGTGAGGTTGTGGAATTTTCAACTTGGAAGATATTAAAATGGCAACTAAATAAAGGCCTGAGCAACCTGACCAATGCTGTATGTAATGTCCAGGTTACCCCTAATCCAAGTTGGACCTGGACTGAATGACTCACAGATGTCTTTTCCAACCTAAATTACTATATAAAAAAATTACTTCCATAACTGGTCATAGGACCATCTATGTTTTCAGGAAATTTTTAGTTAACACAAATTTAATTAGTTTCTAAACTATCCGCTGTGCTACAAAATAAGAAGAGTATTTATTTTACATATAACTTATCAAGATATGCTTAATCAAGAGGCTTCCACTTTATTTCACAAACTTCTTTTCTTTGTAAGGAAGTACTTGATCCTGTTTAAAGCACATACATAAAATACCTCTCCCCTGCATGACAAAATATCCTATACAGAACATCCAAAGTCCACTCTGATAATTATTCTGAAACCAAAAGCTCTGATTCTACTTTCTGTTCTCAATAAGTGATGTCTATCTACAGATCAGAAGAAGCCAGGCTCCCCTTCTTGCATTATAACCTGTAAATGAAAATATACCAAATGAACTGTGTAAAATATATCCACAGTGCGTTGGTCTAGTGTCAGTTAACATTTACTGATTTTTCCAAAGGATTAATCCACTTAATGGGAGTTTGAAATAACTCTTCTCCACCATTCTGGCACACTATACCAACAGAAGTTCTAGAATATCACAACTTCTCTTCAGCTAGCTTTTACTTTTATTTTTATCCCGATCCTTTTTTTCTATGAAGCAACATTTATATGCCCTTAACCTCTGAATATGGCATTAAAATACATGGAACAAATACTATAAATATACTTGAGATGTAAAATACCTTAGGAAATTAAAATGAGTAGGAGTTAAGATGAGTACTGTTGCTAGCCCTGTTCTTTCAGTTTTGTTTTTCTCATGCACAAGCATGCTATGCATACAGTTTTATAAATAAGCAAACAAACAGATGAATTAACAGGCAAGCTTTCCTTTGCCGTCACCTTCCATGAAGCTGAGGAGTAACTACAGGCTTCTTTTTTTGTTTCAGCTCATTATATTCATGCAATCCAAGGACAGCACCTTCTGCAGCTGCTTGTGCATCTCCACAGGGGTCTACTTCCACACAAGGGATCTCCAGGTCCTGGATCTGCCTGCAGCCAACTGAAAAACACAGCACAGAACTGAAGGTCAAGTATTGCACAAAACAGCAAAACAGGTGTCTGAGGTGATCAATAGGACATTGCAAGAGAAAAAATAGTTTTAACCCAAGATATCTCAGTTAATAAGTAAGTCAGTCAAAGAGATAATACAGTAGACGAATTTAAAATGCTAATGACCATATACTGGCAAATTTTTACTAAAAATATCAGTTGATGAATTATAATTATTAAAATGTTTCACAAGAATAAAAAGGAGAGATCAAAGTTGCTCTGACTCCTTAAAGCTCATTCTACAGCAAACCAAGGCTCTGTTATTCTGGAGTGCTATGAATTATGACTATCCACAGGTATCATAAATTTGTCATAATTTAGATTTTTGCCAAGACTATGACTGTTCTTTTCTTCCAGATGAGTTTATATACCCTTTTATAAACAATGTATTCCATAAATTCTGTTTTGTTCCCAAGTAATTTAACAATGTTTTATGTCAGGTAGAAAGTAAACATTAATTAACAATGTTAATGGCAGCTACAGGCTAGCACTTTGGACATACAGCTGTCTTGCAATCACAGACTATGACGTTTTTAGTGAGAAGTCTTAATTCTTATTTTACACTCTTATTTGCAGCCATCATCCTTGATTAAGATAAGTCCTCTTCTGTCTTCAACAGATAAGATAGAACTGAATTATAGTAATGATGTTGTGAAAGATTAGTTTATAACACAAATATGTCAGTTATGAAATAAGTGGCAGAAGGAAATATATGTGCATACTTAAGTATAGAGTGACCATAAAATGAATTGGTGATGCTACCTGGCTCCAAAATACTGATTAGACAAGTGCCTTTTCAATATCACACTGTTTAGGAAAGTTATTTGATATAAATAACTGCAGTTACCTGTCTTCAGATTTGATTTACATTCTTGATAACTCCTTGCTCACTAAGGAAAAATTTACATGAGCATCAGTGACAAGTAAATGCATTTACCAAACCATGTAGTGAGTTGTGCTTTTCAAAACAATGGCATACCTAGACTTGGTCTTCAAAAGTGGAACATGATGCAGAAATGCAATTGCTTTATAGACAAAATACTTAAAAAATTTAAAAATTAGTTAACCTGCAACAGCTGTACGAATATTTTCTTTGCCTTCATTCCAATTTTCTTGCTCATTTATTCCAGCATTCTTCTTACCCAAGCCAACTACCACCACACTTGGAAAGTCCTAGATGAAGCCAACACACAAATGGATTCACTTTTCTCATTGTTACAGCCACAGCAAAGTTGCTCAGATGACTTTACTTTCTAAATAAAACCAAGCATAGCATTAAAATACATGCAGTACTTTTTCTGTATTAGATACTTTTAATGAAGAGTGCCTGCATGGTGCAATCATTTGCCACAGGCATGCAGTCAGTTTTTGTGCTGTCCAGTTAATAATCATGTGCATTGCACATAGCAGACAGGGCTTTACACTCAACACATGGTAAATCTGATGCTCCCAAGGGCAAGCCTAAGAGTCCTTGGAAAGCAGATCCAGCTTTCAAGCTGTAAGAAAGGACAGAACTTATCTGAAGAACTGTAACCTTTTTTGGTGCAGTATTATGTTCAAGAAAATAAAATCACTTCAAAAGCTCAAAGTGTTAGCTCATCTCAGGAGCTCTGCTGGCAGGATTTGCCAGGTAGCAAACCAAAGCTGCACAGAAGCACGTCTTCAGAACTCAGGAAAACAATGTAGCACAGTAGACTACACACTTGTCTTATAAGCTGCATGCAAGTGGAAGGAAAAAAGACATAATGACGATTAAAAGAGCTTTTTGAGAGTGATTTGTATAAAACTCAAAGCTATATATGTGAACATACATAATGTTCCTATAACTCTTACGAAAAAATTAAGTTAATCATGGGCTTTCCCTTCTCTCTCTGTCAGTCTCTAACAATCAGCTTTCAAACTGCTACATTGTAGGGAAGTCTTTCAGTCCACAAATTGCTGAAACTTGCTGGCTTTCCAGAAAATCAGTGATACCAGTTAACATTCTCCTGTCTTCTTTTGCAGAGATTTGCTACTCACTTCAGAGTCCATCCTGTATGCAGAGCTGGGATAATGGGACCTTCAGTGCACTCAACTTCCATGAAATTTCTGAGAACCTTTTTACCAAGTCCAGGATCACCTGCATGGGGTGTCTGCACAGAATTTATACATGGTAGGCAATTCTCACTACAAATGGATTTATTTCAGGTTATTTAAATAACCTTTACGTAACCTTCAGTTACTTAGACAGGAACTCCTAGTGTCACATCACATGCCTGCCTAGGCCTTAGCTAGGACTCCAAAAAGGCACATATCATTCCACACTGGTCAGCTTCACATATATACATCAGGCCTATCTTGGCTTCTCTAACGGTACCAAAAGCCTGACTTTGAGCAGATGAATCCTCATCTCATACCCTTGTGATCTGTCTGTCAACAGACAAAAGTCCTATTGAAGAACAGTCTCTTACATTGTTTTCAGAGATTTCAAGCACCTGACTTAAAACCTCTGACAAAAGCCTGTGAAGGGAGTACCTTGTGATAGAATTATCAGGTCTGGAAGGTCTTTGCACCTATCATTAACTCCTCACACACTCACCCCTCCTGGACACAGGAGGCATGGAAGTCAGATCCAAAACTGCCATGCTTTAGCTCATTCAGGAAGCAGCTATTCAGAGTACTGCACCTTTGGAGCAGACTTGTTCACATCCTCTCTATTTGCAGTGTGGTGAAAGGAGTACAGGGCTGTGCAAAAGGCTATGCAAATATGGGCAGTGCAGAACAGGAGTTGAAACCATCAAAAAGAGGGAGGGAGAGCATTTATGCAAGCACAGCAGTGAACTTAATGTAAAATTAGACATAAGGACAAACTTCACACATCAATCAACTAGCATACAAAACCACAAAGTTCATACCTGATGCAAACCGTGAAATACGCGTGTTTTGCCTTTCTTCAAAGGTGGCCCACATCTAGGACACAAAAGGATTCTTTCAATATAGAAAACCTCATTTGTGACCAATCTTGCAGTACTAAATTTACTCAACGACCACATAGTGTGCCACACATGCACTGGGATGCTTGGCTCTGTGCTGATTCAGAGCAGAGGACAGGTCCCACGAAATTTTTGTATGTTTGCTCAGTGATTGGTTTTATCATGGGAGTTCCCCTCCAAACTGTCAAAGCAAATACCAGCCTGACAGCGATATGGACATAGACAGTAATAATAATAAAAAAAAGATCATTCCTACTGGTATTTGTAGATACTTTAGTCAATTTCAGAAGCTTTTCACACACTTACAGGGACAGAAGTGCTCTCAGCTTTCCAGACACAAGCCTATCAAAAGCATCTCCTGCACTAGTGAGCTGGGCAGCAGTATCATCCTTTTCACTAGAGTAGACTCCCAGAACAAGACCCTAGAAAAGGACGCATGTTAATGTAAATAACACAAAATTTAGAGACTCATCAGAGAGGCAGCGAACACACTGTTCAAACTATTGCTGCATCTGTATGTATTTATCTCCGTTTTTGCATTTATCTACCGTGATGCACATGGTAACACTTCAGTAAAGCAGTTTCAATTATTACAACTACTTTAAAGTGAGCAAAAGAAATCACATAGAGCATAACTGAATTTACAACAATTCTGCCGATCGCATAAAAACAAAAACTCTTTCAATCAGTAATTTTAAGTACAAAAGAGCTTCTCCCCGCCAGTGCAGACCTCCACTCCTGTACACCCAAGCGCAGAGAGAGCCGCACCACTCCCGACTCAGCTCCGGGGGGAACACGGGGGCTCAGCCGAGAGCCGCGGGGCCGAGCGGAGGGAGGGAAGGAGGGAGACGCATCCCCCGCCCCGGCTCCCCCCGCCGCCGCTCACCTTCCCGGCCGCGCCGCGGCTGTAGCCCCGCGGCGAGGGGCCCTGAGCCCAGCAGCTGCAGGCCCGGGGCACATCGCGGCCGAGGCGGCGAGCAGCCGGGCTCCGCACGCAGGGCAGCAGCACGGCCCCGAGCATGGCAGGCAGAATGGCCCCGAGCACGGCCGGCAACAGGGCAAGGAGCGGCAGGGGCAGGAGCCCGGCGCGCACGGCGCCTCATCAGCCGGCGCCGCGAGGGGCGGTGCCCGGGCCGCGGCGGGGGAGGGCCGGGATGGAGGGCGGGCACCGGAGCGCTCCCCGAGCGGGCATCCCGAGGGACGGGAGCTGGGAGTTCCCGATGGTGTGCCGGGATTCGTGCGAGGGGCGCCTCGTCTTTACAGTGCATTTTTGCCCTCTCGTGGTGTTCCAGATAGGCAGTCGTGCTTCTGTCGGGGGTATATCAGGGACTTAGACAGCCCTAATCTGTATACTGCATACTTAATTTGCATATTGAAGATTAAAATGTAAATAATTTAAGAAAAATAAAACTTTATTGCAAACTCACGTTATTTTCTACGAGAAAGCAGTAACAATTTCAGGCTGAAATTACAAAAAATCAAAATGTGGTAAATAAAAAAAAACCCAACTAATGAGAATGACTGCGGTTGTATTCTGTTAGGAAATTCACAACAGAATACGGGGTCATCTCTGTAATATCAGAAGTAGATTTATGCTCAGCAAAAGCACTACTTGGAAAAGAACTGGTTGGAGTATGCTGACAGGTACTGTATTGTCAGTCTGAAGAGCATTGAACATGCACTGGGCTTTAATGTCAGATGATCCAGACATTTTTTGTTTCTTTCCCTGCCCCTAAAGTGTGAAGCATAGATTTTACTTCATTCATTTTAATAGGTGAGAATAAGACACCTTATGACAATATGTGAAACAATGATTGCATACATCTTTAAGTGAGTTACACTGTTAGACCAGCAGAACCTGATGCAGAAGGACTTGGGTCTGTTCTCTAGGAGTCCATTGCAATTCCCACCTCACAGCTTTTTCCATAAAGCACTACAGAGACAAATAACATGTTTTATTAAGAACAGTAGCACTCAGAAACAATGAGTGAGGGAAATTACATCCAATTTGATTTATCTTGTAAAAATACATTTTTTTTAACATTAAACTGTAATATTATTTAAAGAATCAAAGTGGTAATTAATTTTTAGCTTCATTTGTTTTGGCAAGGCTCTTGGATATAATGAACAGTTTTTTAGTTCTTTGAACTCCATAGCTCCATAATTTCTCTATATTCATGTTGCTTCTACACATTATTCTGCACATAAAAATTAAGTGGTATTTTTGGGATATATGAAGTTGTCTTTAATTTTATGGAAAGATAGTATTAGACTCATAATGTCTTCAAAGTTCTGGGCATATATTACTCATGAATGTTCTCATCTGGGATTTCAAATCTTCCAACGTAAGAACTACCCCCAGAGAAGTATTCATTTCCACATGTTGAACATGCATGTGATCACATACACTATGTGAAGCATAATAAAAATATATAAATAAAGTAGACCACATCAAGTTGCACATTTTCTAAATCAGTTTATGAGGTACAAAGGAAAGCTGAAAAGGTCTAAGTGATAACTTATCTACTGTTAACCCCAGGGCTTTGTAATTGTACATTTCAAATATATATGACTGCATTTAACTTTTTTTTTCTCCAGACAAAATTTTCCAGGGCAAATTCCATGCATTGACCTACCTGTGTATCTTAGCAGTACTTAAACTCTAACAACCTGTGCCACTGAAAGCTTAATTTAGTCTTACATCTGTTTCATAAAGTTTAGTTCATGCATGGCAATCATTCTCTTCACTCTGAACTGAAAACACTACTTTCTCACAGGTCAAAACACAGTCATTGGGTGATAATGTTACTTGGTCATTCAACTTGTGCAACTACAGCATCCCACAGTGATGCTTCATAGGTCTGCTAAGAGAAATCTTCTCTTGGACCTTTACTGCAGAGTATGCTCCATTGTTGAATTGATTCAAATCAAGAAATTACAATACTAATCAGATCAGTTATCCCCCTTTAACTTCACGCATAAGGTGCATTCTACAGGTTCTTTCAGAGCTACTGTGACCTACCCAGGAATCCACTCCAACAAATCTTCCGTCTTGTCCTTACCTAAATAGTCCCAAGATTCTTACTCACTAATATTTTTGGAGGGGTGAAAATTAGGGGACATCAAGCAGTTCATTATCAGTATGAAAATATATTGCCATACATACATATTAATACTATTCAAAAGCATTTTCAAAGCAATCACTCAATACAGAGGATTTAAGAATCTGCTTCCTTCTCACCTCCAGAGAGTAAAAGCTATTTCATGCCATAGTATAATTCTTTCTGTACAGTAACTACATCTAAATTATACATGTTCACAGAACAATTACAAATGACAAGTATTACATTTTCTACTTGTGTAATTATGCTGCACTTCAAGTTTTTCTGTCTCAAAGCCACTCAGAATCTTCTGGGAGAAGAAGGTGGTGGTACCACAGAGGGCCCTGTGGACAGTTTTCAGGGCAGTTGTGCGTTGTTACCATCTAAGACACTTTTGTAGACTGGGTTTGTTTGCTGCCTATCCATGTACTGGCTATTCCATTTTTCTGGAGCTGTGGCCCAGATTACAGTCTGAGTGAAAGCACCAGTAAATTTAGAAGAACAATTAAGTAAGACAGTGGTGTAAAACAGGAACTTCTTCTGCTTTATTGAGTCTACTTTATGCTAAAATTGTAACAGTTCTTTAGACTCATCATAATTTTCCATCTTTTTTTAAATTTTTAAAAATAATTTTAGTGCTCCTGAAAAAATAAAGTGGCTCATGGTGTCTTGAAGAAGACAGGTTAGTAGGGCCTATTGCAGATTTCTTCTTCGCTCATAAGCCTGCTAACCTTGTAAAGCCAAACCCAGAGATGGCAGAAGCCACTGTATTAGTTCTTAGTGGTATATTCCATATTCTTGTCTCAAAAATATTCACTCCTTGCAACCCATGAACTGGTCAAATCCATGTCAAAATTATGATACTTCCTAAGAAAGCAGCTTTTCCATCAATTTAGCCAGTTCTATTAATTTCAATATTGTTTCACCATACATCACTTTTACTTGATTTCAGATAGACTCAACAATTAACACAGTTATGAAGAAAATTAATCTGTCAGATTATTATTTTCCAGGTTATCTAAAAGCACTATTACCCTTGATCTGTTTACTTCCAAAGCTGAAATGAAACATTCATTTAGCAGCTAATTACTTTTTCTTCATAGACTAATAGCACCCCATATACTTTACATTTCTCACTTCTTTGCCTTGCGGTATTGAAGAATTGCTGTTTTTAAAACATTTCACACACACACATATTAAGCCTTTGCTGCCCCTTAACTTAAGCCTCGCAGATGATGCAGTTTTCTTTTTCAATGCTGTATAACATCATCAAACATATATGTCCCTCTCAATATGCTTTAGGTAATTCTGTGAAAATAAATGCCAAATATACTTTCTGTTTTGAAATTACCTTATTGTTTCAAAGATTTGTGATAAACATATTATCTTTCTAAATAAAGAAAACATTTGGTTTGATGAAATATTTTACCTTAGTTTTCTGAAATACCCCAAACTGCAAATTTTCTGAAAATTTAGAAACAGCATATATTCACTGCAGATATCAGTCTGTTTTGAGAATAATGATATTTATAGCTTTTTTTTTTCCACAGACATGTTAGTTGCTGGTACTGTAGACTGACATCTTTATTGAGGTTTATAAGTAAATCATCTATCCAAAACAATGGCTGAAGAGCCAAGAAGCTGTTCCTGTCACAACAGTTCACTTGACCAAAATTGTTTTGTGTAGATTTGTTAGTACATGATATCTTCTGCTGTAACATTCACTTCTTCTGTTTTAGTCTTAATTTTAGGGAAATGAATCCCACTAATGGCTATTAGCAGCAAATTCACTGCATGTGCTGTGGCACTTGCCACACAAATCCAAAAACAGTCTTCAAAGCGTTCTTCTAAGATAACAAACTGAAAGACATTTTCCCGAAAATTGGCAATTCTTTCTGTGAGGTGATGAAGTTTCACAGCAGCCATGAAGCTGGTGACTGCAAGTACTACAAATACACCTGAAAAAAATGAAATAAGTATTCACTGTTATCAAATCAAAACAAGATAGATATTTTTGAAAGACTTATTGAATACATCAGTGAGCACTATACAGAGTAGGGATAGACAAAGGTAAGGCTTAAACACCTTCAAAATGCTTTGGCTTTATTGTATGGGCAAGCATACTTTTATTTGTGACGTAAAACCTAAAGCTAGCATTCACAGCTCCTTTTAAGTGCTGACTAGACACAATAAGCCAAGATGCCACCTGGAAGTTGTGTTTTGATAGGAGTGAATTCACCGCCAACTCAATGTATTCACAAGTACTTAAGTCAAAGAGGTATTTAGTAAGGCAGAAGAAGGAGCTTGTATCATTTTCACATATGACTGTAACTAGAGAAAAACACTGGAAAATTACTTTACCTGCAAGGAAATTCCAAAGGCATGCTCCTGCTGGACCGTTAATAGCCCGGTAAGGAACTTTTATTGCATTAAGAATGCAGAATCCAAAACCGACCAGAGAAAATAAAATGGCCACACAGAGGAATATTATGATCATGACATGCAGACCTGTATTCAACTTTTTCACCATGTGTGGGAAAACTGTCAAGAAAAAATAAATTGTCTATTCAGTATAGGTTTCCTTGATGATGGTAAACATCACACTGTGCTGGTGCTTCAAATTCAACTTACATTTAAGGAAGACTATTTTTTTATGGAGATACAGAATTCATATAGTTGCACACATCTCAGTTCCTGATGCTTTATTTTTCAGTGCATCAGACAAATCAGGGGTATTCTGCTACAGGAATAATCCTTTACAGAGGACCTGTGAATAAGGATTCAGGCTTAAGTCCTATTTATTTATCTAGTGGTTTTAATGTCTTTATCTCTGCCACTATATTGTCTGCTGCATACTTTCCTGTCTTGTTTTCACCTCTGTCCTCTATACTAAACTCCTGGTTTTGAGCTTCTCATTCCTGTCTAATACTTTTAATCTCATCCATTTGAAGTCTGATAGTCTCCATTTCCTTGTTCAGCCCGTTAGCTGCCTCAAATAGTATCACACTTTTCTGTGTTTATTTTATCATGCTATTGTTTTTTTTTCCTAATCCTCTCTTTCCTGCTAGCTCCTGCCTTGATTTCATACATCCTAATCCCACATGTTTGCCCATTAAGATTCCCTTCTTGGTTTCTCATCTAGTGTTTATGGCCCCATTATGCTTTTCTGAGCATCTGGCAGTGTTTTAGCAACAGATTCAGGAAGCTTATAAAGTATTGCAGTCAGGTGGGCTCTAGGCTCCCATGTTTTGCTATAGGCACAAGGTCTGCCTCAGCAGCCTGTTGCCCACTTGTCTCTAAAGAACAGTAATTTTCCTGATTCTGTCTTCACACAGTTCCTCTGTTGGAGGTCCAGATTGGCCAGCAGCAGGAAACGAACACCTGAGAGTTTAGCTTATCTTGCCACCCTCTAGTAACAGAATCAGAAGAAATGTGAGTAGGGAATTTTAAGTGACATGTTGACTGACACGAAAGAGAGAGGCTGATTGAAAGGAACTCTAAAATACAAGGTGATCAAGGGGAGACCTTTGGTTAGCATAGCACTGCACACTCAAACACGTTTTGATGAACTCTGCCTACTTACTAAAAAGTTACTACGAAGAGGATTCACAATGTTATAAACAAATAAATAAATTCCTACCTGTGCTGCATAACTGAAAAAAACCTCAAAGTCCAAAAAAGCCACCTAAAAAGTAGGCAGCAATAGTTGGTAGATGTCACCATGAACTTCAGGCATATAATTTGAGCATGACATGACAGAATTATAGTAGGTTCTGTAGAAAAAAAATCATACTGTACAAATCCCATACAAAACTGATGTGATTCAACAGATTTATCCTTTCAGTAGCTCATTTTGGGGTTGTAGTTGGGCCTGGTGCACAGAAAAGCTGCAGAAGACTCTGACAACAAGAAATAAGGGGAGTAACTGATATTCAGAAGTATATATGAGAAATGGTTATCCAAAATCTAGGTTGCTTTCTGACTGGAAAATAATTGAGAGTGTAACCACAAAGCACATGGAATTAAACCTCCTTACAAACTATCAGAGATTTTAGTGTAGTTGTAAGGATTACTTGGTCCCTTTTTCTGAGTCTTGCAGGCAAGTCCCAATGACCTGCCCAGTGAGTCTGGCTTAGTACACAGGAATAAGAATCCATGAGAAGGATTGCCATGGGGACTCCTGACACAATCCAGCAGTGTTTGTTATGCACAGGCAAAATGCGTGGCTTCTCCAGCTTGATCTCGGGCTTGACTCAATTGTCAAAACAGAAGCATCTTATGCCAACTTAGGTGCCTTAGGACCATCATAACAACCCCATGAGTCTAATGTACATGCTGCACTATAGATGGGGCACTTCCAGAAGCAGCAGCTGGAGGCCAGATGATACATCTTGAGGAGTCCAGAAGAGTAGTGGACACCTATTATGGCAATTGAGTCACGCTGTCACTGTCCCAGCTACATGAAGTGTGCCAGCCATAAGTTTATTCTAGTGAATGTTAACAGAGTGAAAGGGGATCAGTAATAACAGTAAATTATTGCAGTTTGGAATTCTGAGGTGTCAGAGGTACTGCAGTACTGCACCATGTGATGTGTTAGCTTTGTCTTGATCTATGGTACCAGTGAAGTCCATTTATACTATCACATTCCCCATAAAAAGTCTCACAGTTCTTGCTAAGTTCAGAATATTTGGAGATTAAGGGGGACATTCAAACAAAACAAAAAGTCCAGTCAAACCCAGAATCCCCAGTCCTGCTCACCACTGTGCAAAAGTAACAGCTTTGTGTATTGTTTGAAACCAGTTTGTGAAAATATCAAACTCAATAGAGTTATTAAAATATTTAAAAGGGAACATCTCTGGAACAGTGGTTGACCAAAATGCGTATTTGTGCCTACTGAACTTAATGTTTTACTGCTCTAATAGAGAATTATTACTAGCTTCAGTGAGAGTTCTTTGTCTAAGGAGCGCCAGCTCACATCCCCCAATTTCAGATCAATGTAGTCCAGTAAGAATACAGTTTTAAAGGAGATTGGCTATTTTTTTCTCATTCTCCCTGCCAGGATGGGGTGAAAGAAAACTGGGACTGGATGAGCATGACTGCTACGTCCATGAGCAATAATTTGGTTACTGTAGAAGTGACCAGTCCAAATTCATCCAGTTTAACAACTGATTATGCTGATCTAAGTTGAGGTTGCTCTGGTTCTTTTCACCATTCCCTCTGAAGTCCCACAGTCCTATCTGCTTCAAGTTTTTATAGAAGTGTTTGTGCAGTTGCATCGTCAGACACAATTGCATGGGAAAACAAGTATTTATTTTTGTAGGTTAAAATTTCAGTTTAACTCCTAAACTACCTCAACTACCAGAACCATTGCACAGGATGGGACAGGACAGCATTGCTGTGGGCCAGGGAGAGGGTGAGACTGCAACAGCTTCAACTTGTATTGGTTTAAGTTTCAGTAAATCTGTACGCTGAACTAAAAATCTTCAAAGCAAATTACCATTTTCACTACAGAACAAGATGAGTGAAATTTGGAAATCATGCAGCATAAATCCAGTACTTTCAAGACCACAAGAAAATATTTTATGTTAAAAGAAATACATTTAGAAGAGTTTCTACATTGTTAAGAGTTCAGCAATTTTTTGTCTCCCAACTTAATAGAAAAGAACGTAAGAATTTCTTCAGCATGTTAACAAAGTTAGCAATATGTGTATGGTAGGTGTTTGCATTAGGATAGGCAGGGAAATACAAAAATGTGTCCAGCTAAATGAATCTCTGCTTCTTAAAGGGAAAAAAACCTCAGAAGAGATCAACAGAGAAAGCAAGGACAGAGACAGGGAGATGGCAGAGCAAAATTTGGCACAGGAAAAAGTCAGTCAAGGGGAAAGTATGATTTACAGGGTCATCTCCAAATGACTTTCACCCCCTTCACAAGGCTAAAAGGAAACCCTCCATCTAGGGTTTTTTTCCCCAACTTGATTCCAGGATTACAGAATATAATTCTAGCAAAAAGCATTCCTGAAATGGTACAAATTTTGTATTCACACTTAAAATGTCAAACCACAAAGACTGCATATTTATTTAATAATAATAATTTGCATTCTAAAGTTCTGTAAACAGAAAAAGAAGAACAAATTGCTAAATTTGAACTAAACATTAGACTAAATATTCAACTAAAATTGTACTTACTTGTGAATTTGGAACGCCGCCCGCCCAAGCCACACTGGCGTATTTTGCCGCCCCGAAAGAGCCCGTAGTAAATTTCTCCAATGAACTTGACCAGCTCTGGATCTGTGGCATTGACCAAATCAGCCCCTGTTTTGCAAAGGATCTTTCCAGTCATCCACTTTGGGGTCCCCATTGCAACAACAATCAAGATAAAAGACACAAAACTTATTAGAGAAGCCAAGGCAAATAATGTCTTTTTAAAGTAGCCAGGCATCCTAGTGCTTTCAAAGGATCATCTCCAAGCTCTTTCTGCAGTAGGCAGACTTATTTTCCATTTTTCAGCATGCTCAAAAATCCACAGCTGAATACCAGGCATTTCAAAATACTTCTCTGTATTTTGAAGGTCCAGCAATTAATCTGTGGGGTTAAAAATCAAGGCAAAAACATACATTTTTCTGCAGCAACGTCCTGAAATGGTTGCAAGCAACGGCTTCATTACATTGTTGTGAGGTGATGCATCTTTATGCAGGAAGTAATCCTATCTCTATGGCCTGTCTAATCTTTCCTCGGGGGTTTAATTGTCCTGCTCAAATGACATCAAGTTTTTTACTGCAACCTTATGTGAAGAAAATTTGGAGAAGAATCCAGTTTCTTAGATTATTTTCAATGGTGGGTAAATATCTGTATGCAAGGAACAAAGCATTAAAATAGTATAATTTGGCTGAAGGAGTCTGCTGTCGCTTCAGCCGTGCTCAGCTTCCCGGCGCTTGCTCTCACCCAGCCTCTAAATGTCACTGCAGACAGAGTTATCTGAGGGACAGAAATAATGGGTCTGGAATCTTCTGAATTGCAAGGGGGCGCACGAAGCCCCTCGCAGCCGGGGTGGGGTGGCCTGGCCAGCCACACCATAGCTGGGGCCACTCATGAGGTGTAACTCAAGCGACAGGTGCGGTCCATGAGCGCTAAAGAAACCGGCCGTAATTGCCCGCACTTCTACGGTTACTGTTACCCGAGCCCTGGGGGACCTTCAGAACCACTAATTAATTAATTAGCTAACCGCAGCAGGAGCCCTGGGTACTAGTAACACGGACCCTGCCACTATGCATCCGCACTTTTCCCTCGCCTCCCCCCGGCCCCGGCAGCGCAGCCCCGGCCAGCCCCTGGCACCACCCCCGGCCGGGCGCCACCGCCCCTCGCCCGCCCCGTGGGGCGGCCCATCCGCGCCGGGAGAGCGGAGCGGCGGCCATGGCGGCGGGCAGGGTACTGGTGTACGGCGGCAGAGGGGCGCTGGGCTCCCAGTGCGTGCGGTACTTCAAGTCCAAGAACTGGGTAAGCGCCGGGCCGGGAGGTGGCGAGGCAGGGAGCCCCGCGGGGGAGCGGCCGTGCCCCGCCGGGCGCTCCGGGGCGAGGGCCACTAACGAGAGGGTTCGTTTCGCTGCGGCAGTGGGTGGCCAGCATCGACCTGGCGGAGAACGCGGACGCCAGTGCCAACGTGGTGGTGAGAGCCACCGACTCCTTCCCCGAGCAGGCCGAGCAGGTGGGTCGGCGGCGGGCGCGGGGCGGCCAGTGCCGGGTGAGGCGGTGGAGCGGTGCGCCAGCCAACCTTCCCCGGGGGTGCGCATCCCTTCGGCCGAGCGAGGCGCGCAGCTTCCCCCGGGGGTGCGCATCCCTTCGGCCGAGCGAGGCGCGCAGCTTCCCCCGGGAGTGCGCATCCCTTCGGCCGAGCGAGGCGCGCAGCTTCCCCCGGGGGTGCGCATCCCTTCGGCCGAGCGAGGCGCGCAGCTTCCCCGCTGCATCTCTTTCGCTGCCGCCCGCGGTGAGCAAGGCGGCTGCACAGATGGATCTGGCTCCATGCAGGAAGCAGGAGCGCGGTCGGTGGCGGTCGTGCGCCCGTACCGCGAACCTCGCGGTTCGCCCGTGAAGGTCCTTCAGCTTCTGCTCGTCGCTTCTTTTTAATTTGTTGTAATTCCGTGAAGGTCCTTCAGCTTCTGCTCGTCGCTTCTTTTTAATTTGTTGTAATTCCTTTTAACTGAATACGCAGAAGGAGCTTGATCCGGGATGTTGGAGGCTCAGCACATACGGCAGTTTAGCTTTGTTTTTGTCTTGACTTTTAAAAGTCACAGACTGAACCAGGTGAATTGTAATGAAGATGGGTAAGGACATCTTAATATGCAGCACTTCTTTCAAATACCCTTACTTATAAATGTGTTGTGTGTATGTAGATGGCATGCTCAAACATATGAACCTAAGCTGCAAAGGATCCCCAGGGGAATGCATTGGTTTCCACAAAGGTGAATGTGGGAGAATCTAAGCCAAAAAAAAAATACTGTGCTTTATTCTTGATAGATAGGATTCATTTTCTACATTTTAAGTTTCAAACCAATTTCTGTTATTGATATACTGACTATCTAGCCAGTATGGGTTTTTTATATCTACACAACTCCTAAAACTTTGGAAGAGTAACATAGAATGTTTGCAATACAATTTTCAGTATGATTTTGCAGAAGCCAGTGGTTCTTCCTCACTTGTTGAGAGCTGGATTGTTTGCTATTTACTTTGACAGAGAAAATTCGTAGCCAACAAATTCATTACCAGCTGTGAGATCTTATATTTGAAAGAGAACAAATTATAGATACCTAAGAGTATACAAGCTCAAATTTAGTGGCCAGACTCAAACTGATGGTTGTGGTCTAGGCAGAAGCAATTAGGAGCCTAATGTTTAGTTGTTGTTCTTGCACTTGTCATCAAAAGTGCAATCAGTAGTCCTGGTTAAACCTGGAGTTTCATTTCCCATCTTAAACAACATTGCACTCAGAAGGGAGCCTGTCAAAAGCAAGTCAATAATAACTTTTGTGAACAATAGAGATAAGGGTTAGGTGTTTCAGCCCTGATGATCACTTATTTCTAGTGACATCACTGTGGCTTTTTTTTTCATAGACACACTCTGTGGCTTTCATGTGTCTGACTTTCATCTATAGTTATTTTTCAACACTTGTTTTGATCTCATGAATTGTAAATATTCATTTTCTGTAGCTGTTTAAATTGCTGTGTCCTGTGTTATTCAAATACATAAATAGGAAAAAGTAGTTTTAAGGCATTCGTGATGTTTACCTCTTTACCTTATCAGTCCAGTGTTTTCAGCATGTTCTTGTTCTCTGTGTTGAAGGTGACAGCAGAAGTTGGAAAACTTCTTGGTGAAGAAAAGGTGGATGCAATCTTGTGTGTAGCAGGAGGATGGGCTGGAGGCAGCGCCAAAGCCAAGTGTAAGCTTTTGGTACAGACATGCTGGTGAAAACGTGAATGATAGCTGAGAGGAGTCCTTAAAAACCTTTCTTTCTGAGTCCAGAAGAGGACAGAAACATAGAAGTACTGTCTGACTTAGTCTTAGTGCTTCTCTGAATTTTTGCTTTCTGTTAAATTTGCACAGCACTTAGTTTCTTCAGTAATGTTGTTTGATGCACTAATTTTTGCCAAAGAGTTTTGATGTGCATTCTGAAGTAGCTCACCATTGTTATCTATGAGCTGACTTTTGTTGAGATTACCTTTATTAGGTAAGTTGTGAAAGACATGTAGATGTTGTTTTCTAAGTCATTGCTTTGTGCATAAAACCTCAGTTGCTTCCTGCAGTTCTCTGAGCTGTTACTGTGCAATATAATATTGGAAGGCACTGCCTATTCATGCTACAGAAAAAACCCTTCAGGTTAAAAAAAAGGCTTTTAAACATGTAAAGTTCATAATGAAATTTATACGTTGCCCACTCCTCTGGAGATACAAGAAGCAAAATAGCCTTGCTTTCTCTCTGGAGTAAACTGGTAAAATGTGTCCCTTTCTTCCCACATCTGATTTGGATGTTCTCAAGAAGAGAGGAGATACAGAGGACATAAATGAGTATTTTACAATTTGGAGAAAGAAAATGGTAGAAAGCATATTTGCATAGTGCTATTGCACCCTGTGTAACAGTGAGGAAATCCGGGTTAAAAGTTTTCCTTTGTCTAATTTCACTAATTCTCTTCCTAATCAGCTTTATACAAAAACTGTGATCTAATGTGGAAGCAGAGTGTTTGGACATCTACTATTTCCAGCCACCTTGCCACAAAACATCTGAAAGAAGGTGGCCTCTTGACTCTGACAGGAGCTCAAGCTGCTTTATCTGGAACCCCAGGTAAAGTGCTATGCATGATGGCTTCAGGGACACCAGCAGTTAGGGATGGTTGTTTATCTGGGCATTCTTGTTTGTGAAGCAATAGATTCACACCCCAGTTTCTTGACATCTAGCACAAATGACACCCTGCTGCTGAAACGTGTAAGGAAAGTGAAATCTTACAGGTAGCAGTATTGAATCTCTCAAGCAGAATTGGTATTTAAATGGTATTTGAGGTGCATTGGTGAAATGTACTTGGCTAGTATATGGTAGAGAAAAAGGTTTGGAAGGTAATGAAGACTAGAAGCACACAGCAATGTAAGTACAATGGTTAGACAAAGTAGAATTTCCTATTAGTATTCTGAAAGAGAGTCCTTAAATTGACCAATCTTTCTGTTGGTGATGACGCAGCTGATTCTGATAACCATGCTTGTCCTGTTCATGTTCTGATTCCAGTCTAGCTTTGCTTCAGATATAGATAAGCTTGTTGACTGTTGGCTTTGTCCTCAGCTGTTTAATAGGAACTTTATTGGATTTTTAATCTCACTCCTCAGCCATGTTGGTCTGCATGGAGAAAGAAATCTGGGAGCAATTTAAAATTTAAAAAAAGGCACTGACACACAAGCCCACAGGCAGCAAGATGGAAATTTGAGACAAATATTCCTATTTCCCACACTTTTATAAGTGTCATTTCAACAATATTTTTAAGACACAGATACTAAGATTTTAAAACATATACAATTTATGAATATTCCTGAAAGCTTAGCCAAAAACTGTTTGAGCAAAAATAGTCTATATATTTTCTAGTTAATGATTAATCTCTGGTGTTTATAGTGACATCTGTTACAGTCAAAGAGAGAAGGTTTATTTTTGAGATTAAGCAGAGGGGTAATTACAGTGACTGACTATACACAAATGAAATAAATGTGAATTCTGGCAAACTTTCATGGCTTTTGTTTGGGTGGTCTTGGGAGGTAGGGACCACAACACAGGAATCGAAGTGATGTGCCTTCCTGTTTTGAACTAGCTGGTTTCAGCTAGTCTGGATTTTTCTAAAAGTCACAGCAGTGCTTTGGGCAAACACATGCAACTTATTAACATCAGGAAGAATTGGGAAAGAGTTGTTACTCAACTTTTGCAAATATGCCTTAATAACCTTGTTACGACCAGCTGTTCTGGAAGAAGTAATCTTTTTCTTGTTTGCTGTTAATGAGATTTTTCTTTTCCTGTGAGAAAATCCTGCCTCACATAATGGAAGCTGAAGAACATTGAAAATTACATTAACAGTGACAGAAGCAGTGTGAGTGTGATGTCTGAGAAATGTATCAGGAATGAAAAGGTTTCTACGAAGATTTAGAATGTTTGGTTTAGGCAAGAGAGAGAGGAATATGATACACATGTGAATATTTTTATCATAACAATAAAATAAGTTAGCTAATGCTGTCCATGATTCCTCCTAATAAAAATGGAAGTTATATAATATGTCTATTACATTGTAGAAGTATTTCTATTAAATTCAAAATACTTCTTTAGGAACATTGGAAAGGGGCTGAATAGTTGTATAGATGGGTAGGAAGAAAGACATTCAGTTGTAGTAGACAAAATACATTCATGTTTTCTTTGGTACTTTATCTCTGTCTGGACTTCTTGACAGATACGTGCCCTTGAGACATCTGAGACCTCTAGTATCCCAATTGTCCAGGTCTTGTTCCTGAGCAGTGTGCCTTATCCT
The DNA here is from genome assembly GCA_013399455.1 of Anthoscopus minutus. Classification (NCBI taxonomy): domain Eukaryota; kingdom Metazoa; phylum Chordata; class Aves; order Passeriformes; family Paridae; genus Anthoscopus; species Anthoscopus minutus. The sequence continues at coordinate 44,400 of VWYI01032835.1, forward strand.
CTGGTTCCTTCTGCTCTTACACTGCTAAATGCTGGCTGCCTAGAAAGCAGCAGTTGTTAGGAAGAAGCTTGCTTTCCCTGTGCATTATTTATTAATTTTCTACCATGGGAGTTGGGTTTTTTTGTAGCTTTCTCCTCAAGGCCTGTATGCAGACCAGGTGAATTCCAGATTTGAGATGGAAGTGAACTGTATCTGTTTGGTACTCACAAAGTCACAGATACCTTAGTTATATGATGAAAAGTAATAGAAGAGTGCCTTATTAAAGTCTATGAGCATCTTACTCTGTTAAATTTGTAAACTTAGCCCTGTAGATCACATCCTTCAGGGTGTGTTTGGATACATTGACTAAACACACTTGACTTGGTAAGCTGCTTATTTCTGTAGTGCAGAGTTACCTGAGTTCTGTGTTAGTTTTTGGATGTCTACTAAAGTCTTTTTATTAATATTATCATTTTTTCTTTTAATATGTATGCTTTAATATGTTTCAAAAGTCCAATTATTTTCTGGCTGTGGTAAGTGGTCTTAATATTCTTCAAACAGTCTTTTTGTTTCTGTCATGTTACTGCTGATACTGAGGGCTGTTTTGATTGTGTTCAAATTTGCCTGTCTTTAATTTTTAGGGATGATTGCCTATGGCATGGCCAAAGGAGCAGTGCATCAGCTCTGTCAGAGCTTGGCTGGTGCCAGCAGTGGGCTGCCATCTGGTTCTGCTGCAGTTGCCATTTTACCGTAAGTGGTTGCTTAGTTGTCCCTGCCTGTGTTGTTTTATTTAATTACTGCTGTAAGCTAGAGCCACACTGATATGTTTGCAGTGTCCTATTCACAGCACACAAGCAGCCTCTGAGACCTGCTCACAGAGAAAGGATGCATCGTGACTGGATGAGCCAAGTGTCACACAAGTCACCCTAAAAATGATTATGTTCTTTTCTTTGCCTTTGCAAAACAGTAGTGTATGGTAGGATTAAAATTTTATTTACTTTTAACCAGTTTAACTGTAGCCATGCATTAACATGTGATTTTTTTTTTTTTTACCAGTATAGACAGAACTGTAAAAATGAGATGAACTGTTCAGCAAAGTTTTAGACTTAGCTCTGTGATAATAGTAAGGCAAAGGATTACTTGACAGGTTTTGAATTGATTAAAGATGTTTCTTCATAAGGTGCTGCATACCTATGCTTGATAGGTAAAATTAGGTTGCTTTGAGGGTCCATATATCAAAAAAGTTTAGCTTGTATTTATTTGCTTTCATTTTCGTTAGGAAAGCTAGTAAAAAGTGGATGGCCTAGTAGATCTCCATTGTATTTAACTTTTTCAATTCTGTTGTAAAAATGAAAAGCATTTTTCTTGCCAGGTCTATATCTAGGGCAGGACCCATAATGTAAGACTAAAGAGTTCTGTACAGAGATTTGGTACACTACTTGAATTCTCTACTTTTGATTTCCTCACACACTCTTAACACACTTCTTCAGGTCAGACAGGAATGGCATTAAATGTGTTTGGATAATTGACAGCACCTTCTAGAGAGCTTTATGTAGGCAGGCAGACACCAAGATCACTGCATTCTTGTGCTTGCTGCTCTTGTGTAGTTTTCATGCAAAACTCTGTTCTTAAGTGAGTTTTTGAGAGGGTGAATACACTTTGGATTGTCAACAGCATTTCAGTGAGTGAGTTCTGGAAAGTTAAACCTTTCATGTCATATTATATAGCATAAATATGTCAAAGTCAGAGCTTCCTATATTTATGCACTTAGTCTCTCAAAAGCATGGATATAGTGCATGAGTGCTGTGCAGTACCTGTGAAGAGGCCTATTGCTGCCATTCCCCATCTGCTTGAGAGAGGTGGGAAGGGAGCTGCCAGCTCAGTGATGGCTCCAATGGGTAGTTCCTCAGCTAGCCTGGAAGCTGGGGGGTTCTTAGTCGGAGCCTTGGATATACATTGAAACTAAAGACTATATTCTGTTAACACACAGGGAGGAGCAAAGGAACTCCATACTACGTGGTGTAAAAGTCAAGCACATATTACAGTAGTGAATTGAAGCAGGAGGTGCTCATCAGAAACATGATATATAAATAAAAGGCTTGCTTATCTTTTTTAATAACAGGGTTACCCTAGATACACCAGCAAACAGGAAATCAATGCCTGATGCAGATTTCAGCTCCTGGACACCCTTAGAATTCATTGCAGAGTGAGTATCTATGGGATAACCAAACACTGTCCCTCTTGCTGCTGCATCTCAGTGCCTGTTCTTTTTAAATAGCTGGTTTGAATTTGCATGGATTTTTTTCCTCCATCATCTTACTGTGTATCTTACTAAATCATGTTGGGTTTAATTGCACAGGCTTCCTAACTGGAGAAAATTAGCCTAAGTCCATCAACTTCAACTTCTCTACATGAGTTATTCCAGCAAGGAGATAGCCTTAAGCAGCTGGAAGCCAGAGAGTTTCCTAAAGCCTGTGGACAAATTAAATTGCAGACAGCAGGTGCAGGAGACACCTGGCTTAAAGATAAAGAACAAAGAAGAATGTCAGCTTGGGTTGGATTCTTTTTCTTCTAAACACATTTTACTGCCCAGTTTATAGCACGTTAGTTCAGGTCTCTCAGCTGTCAACATTTCTGCTCTTTAGTTTAGAAAAATTTAATAAAGATTTTTTTTTTTTTTACTATCCAGAAAAACTTGTGCCAATGATACTGCAAAATGCTGAAACTTCAACTGTAGCTTATATAATGGCAGGCTCAGATTATCTGCCTTACTGTTCTCATTCTTCGGGGTTAGAGAAGGTGCAGTGTGAGTGTTGCCTTCTGCCATGTGATGGGGAGCAGAGTTTCTGCTGAGGGTGAACTCTTACACATTTTAAAAGTCTTTTGAAACTGACAGTGGAATTGAATTTACCTGTTGCTGATTGTTGAGAGTAGTTTAGTTCTGATATCAGGTTTCCTTTTTTGTAAATTTTTTTTAAAGTGGATGCCAGAGATGGAAATGGTTTTAGTTGCAGCTGTTTAGTGTAAGCCTCTGTAGTTGTCTGATGAGGCTCTTTAAAATGGGCCTCATCAGATGAATTTAGCTGGTCTGAAAATGTTCAGAAAAAGATCCTTAATTTATTGTGCTCTAGGGGCAGCTTAGCTACATGTTGCAGTGTTGCAAATTAATTTTTAAGTTTAACTTTTAAGTGTTAGGAGAATTCAGTTAATAGGTTTGTTTTGTTTATAATTCTCTAAAGTTTAACCACAGTGCTCTGAAAACTGAAAATCTCACTGTGCAACATCAGCATCTGTTGGCAACATCTGCATCTTGGGAAGGGCACAGGAAATCCTTTCCCATATGGAACATTAATTTTGTGCCCTGGAAGCTCTTGTTGGAAAGTGAGATGTTCCAGCATGGCAGATACTATGGTCTGCCCTATTGGAAGGGCTGAAGGACCTGTAAAATATACTTCACTTTCTCTGTTTTGAGGAAGGAGTTCATGTTGCATTTTGATAAGGAGTCTCCTGGTCTGATACCTAGAATACTCTATCCTAGCCATAAAACTGTATTTCTTTTATATATATGCTATAAAGGCAACTAAAATAGTTCCTCCTTTCCCTTTTCTAATTTTTTTTTAACGGGGAAAAAATCTAGTCCCTCTTACATTTTAAGCTCCTGGCCTTTTCTTTTGAGATAGTTTGGAAATCCTGTGTGCTTTAAAGCCCCTTGGATTTCTCTGGGCCCTTTGTCCAGTTCTGAGGGTCTGAATCCAGTGATCACATCACATAGAAATCACTAGAGAGAGCAGTAGGAAAAGAAGAAGAGTAATAGACTTGTATTTTATTCTTCCTGTCAATATACCTGATAGTAATTGTAATTTTTTTGTTTCCCCCACTCTGTTTTGTCTGTTTATTTTAAAACAGAACATTTTATGACTGGATAACAGGAAAGGATCGACCAAGCTCTGGCAGTCTAATCCAGGTGATAACTACAGGTGGGAAGACTGAACTAGTTTCAGCAGCACATCTTTGATGTCAGGTGCTTAAAGTGATGAATCTTCAGAAAAGGAGAAGCTATGGAAAATCTATCCACCAGTGTAATTTGAATGGTCTTCTGTATCCAGTGTCTGTAGTTACTCCATTAATGGAACCAGATTTCAAGTAACATTTCTGTGCTGTCAGTTGTGAGCTATGAGCTTTTGTTTACCAAATAATACCAACTTTTCTCTAAATGAAAGTTGCAGGCTTTAAAGTCTGTAGATGTCCTAATTCTGAGCAGTATATGGCAATTTACCTGTTTTCTCTGAAATGGGAATTGTGCTTTACTGTGTCATGTGATTGCATACATAATGGTTGGATTTTTTCTCTGTCAGTGTTTCTGGTAACTTCCTGTGAATCTTTCAGTATTCTGTCTTTTCTGTCTGAGAATGTAACCCCACCCCTGCATATTACATTGGCTGTAGCCATAGGGAACACCACAGTCATATATCATGTCCTAGTCGTGTAGCACTTTTCTTGTAAACCTTCCACTCAAGTTAATAAAAGTGACTAGAGATTACTCTCTTGAGAAGGAATTCCTAATTTGCCTTAAAGTTCATAAACTGCTCTCAGGCCTACAGTTGTAGGATAAAAAGTTACTCTGTCAAATTAATAGTATGTCTTTCTCTTAGTCATGGTGGTTCTTGAGTTTTTCAAAAAGCAAAGTGCTGTAAAGTAGTAGAAAAAAGAATACATGCACTTGAAAATGGAACTTTTTGTGCTAAATAAAAATATACTGTTTTATGTACTGGGCTGTCTCCATTACTGTAATCCTAATATCTTGATAACATTTTAATTGGTTTAATTGAACATACGGTTCACTTGTGGTAAAGGACTTAATTTTTTTACTTATTTAATTCTGATCATGGTGCATAAAATTCATTTTTGTGTGCTGAAGATCTACTAGCCATGCATAGAGGCAGGCCTTCAGCTGGGGCAAATTCTTTCTTAAATCCAGTCATGTTACATGCAAATACAGTTCAGATAAAGAGTGCAAGTATTACCTGTTCTGAGCAGAGGCTTACACAGAATCAGTACTGTTGGATTTTTGGGAACATCTTGAAAGCAATTAAATATGCAAAGTTGTGTATATGTTCTCCCTCTGCACTTTCCTGTTTTTATTAACTTCAGGGTTGTGTTGGGGAAGGATTTACTGTCATGAGTCAGAAAACCTTTCCCTTTTGCTCACTGGAAAAGTTTACATGTGCTCATGTTAATTTTAACATAGAATGACTGCCTGCTTTGGTATGACTGTCTCTTTACTTTTTTTCTTTTGCTGGATGCAAAGGTAGAGGGGAAGTTTTCTGTCCTGTCAAGCTGGTCAAGGACTGTCAATTTGTAAATGTGTTTTTGATTTTAAGTGAAAAGCTTACAATGATGCTGCTGCACCAGCAGTTTGTACAGGCTCAGAGTACAGACAAAAACTGCAAGGCACTGGTAGAAAATTAAACTGTAGGGTGCTACTCAATTATTCTGTAAAACGGTGTAGCTGTCTCCAGCTATACTACAGCTACTATACTACAAGTTAACATATGAAGGCTGCCCTTTGCCAAGCTAGCTAAAACAGTGAATAGTGTTAAAGTGTAATTATGAGCAGAAGACTTTGGGATTAACTTTTGTCAGTTTGCAGGTATGAGCAGAAAGGTACAAAAATGGCACTATTGGAGCTGGAGAGTGAGAATAGAGGTGAATGTATGACAATGAGCCAAGTGTCTGTCAAGCTTGGTGCTAATGGTGGGAGATTTTACCTGAGGAGTCAAGTGTTAAAGAGGCTTTTTGTGACCAGTTTCATCCTGTATGGTGCCAAACTTTATTTTGGTTAATTGGCCAGGAGAAAAAGCCACCCTGACACTGCAAAAAAATCTGGGTAGCCTGCCTCTTTCACCTGGCCCAGAGATCAGGTGGTGCTGCAATGAGTAGCAGAGATGTGTCTTTGTGTGGGTGTGTTCTATATGGATGAACTCCCTGCAGTCCCCACACAGGACTGTAGTCCTATTGTGAAGATTTTCTAGGAGTTACAGCATAGTTTGGGCTGGAAGGGACCTGTGAAGGTCATCTAGTCCAACCCCTCCATCAGGAAACGATGCCTTATTTCTTATTACAGAAATAAGTACATGATAAATTTCCACTCTAGTGTTGATGAGAACTTCTGAATTGCTCCTATTTTGCACTTATATGGCATGATTACCAACACTGTAATATTGCACAAGTTAGAAGCTTATGCTCCTTTAATATAAGGAATGCAATATTTATTAATTTATTATATATATTAAGCAGCTGAATTTATCATGCTTTTTACTTGGGACTGTACAGATGTCACACTAAAAAATTCATATGTCCAGAGCCTGTTCAGTAGGGTGTTTTTCTATGCAACCTTCCTTCAAGGATGCAAGCTACTGTTTGCTAAGAAAGAAGTCAAGTGGAGTCTGGTGAAAAATAAAACAGATCAGTCCTGCTTACGCTGCAGCCCACTTGCACTCAGCATTCTGGGTTTCACAGGTGTAATATTGTTTGAAAAGAAATATTTCTAGATCTGAGCCAATGTACCTTGGAGAAGATGAAGCTATTGCATGGTCCAGCCATACACACAGTTCCAGTCTCCCCAAATAGGGATGGCTCTTGCACATCGCATCTGATATAAAGGTGCAGAGGCAAAACATGGCTTTGTCAGAAGGCCAGGGCAGCTGGGACAGGCCTGCTCTGTATGGATGGGGTTTGTTCCCATAGATTTAGAGGAAGTAGGTTTTAACAGAGCACAAACAAAAGCTTGTATAGTAGATTATCAGTAGTATTGTTACAGAGCCAAAGACTTCCCAACACTGGACAAGAGCCTGGTTTTGACATTCCAAGTGTTAAGTGGGTGGGAACCTGAACTGCTGTCTGGACTGCGGCTGCTCTTCTATAGAGCCTGACCCATGTCCAGTCCTCTTGCTTTGCAGAATCTTTTCTGCATTGCAGGACTGAGTCCAAAATGTTTTCTGAGTTCACTGGGAAGTGAAATTCACACATTTTACCAACAGGTTTAATTTGTTTAGTTATATTTTTATAAGAAAATTAGTTTCCTACGAATTATCTAATACAAATTGCCACAAAATAAAGATTTAGAATCATGCTCTGCTTCCAAGGAAAACAGAAATGTTTTCAAATACAGTAATACCTGAATCATTCAGCATGTCCAGTTCTAAAGTAACCCAAAATTACACTTTGAAATCGGTTGTTGAAATATGCTAAACAAGTGTGAATTTTTTTTTAATAGTGGAATAAAAATTACTACCACAACAAGAAGTAACATTTATTATCTTTCTTCTTCCTTGTATTGGCTCACTGGAAGAAAACAGATGGGGACTGTAATGGCATGTGGAGATGCTTCAGACTAACCCTTGCAGTGTTGAACAAGGTGAGAAGTAGGCAGACATCTGAAAGGCATTGCAGAAGTCAATAGCAAATGTCACTTGAGATTTAGATCTCTGTTATTCTTGCACTTCCTGAAACACCATGTTCTAAAGGATTTGCTCTATAAATACGGCCGGTCTCAGCACGGTCTGTGAGGGCTCCCGGGTATGATCGCACTCCCACGGCTGAGCAAGGCTGATCTTCAGGAATGCCAGCAGAGGGCAGAGGCTTCCTCTGGATTGGGGAGATTTCTCTGCTGCTAAGGAATATCTTTTTATCAGCGAGGATTTTAACCATGCCACATCCTCTGCTGAGAGGCTCATCCCCTTTTTTGCTTTAGTGCCCACAGTCTGACCTTTCTGGCCTTTCCTACGGCAAGCACATGCTGCCTACTCCATGTACCAGTTCCAGAAACCATCAGCTTCAAGCAAACAAACCAAAAAACCACAACTAAACCCGACAAACACCCCCACCACTAATACAGAGACAAACACAGATGCAAAGAAACCGACAACAACAAAGAGGGAAGCCAAGGCTGTGAAGGGAGTCCCACAGCAGGGTGTACCATCGCTGTTGACATGTAATCAGCAAGTGGAATGACAATCAATATTCTGCAACACAGCTTTAAGGGCTTGGACAAAGTATGAGTGGAAACAGGTTATTTAACTGCTATACTGCACATAAGAATTTCCTAACCCAAGCAAAAAAGCCAGTAACTGTTCAGGCTGGTATTAACAATGAGGTGGAATTTGGAGACATAAAAATTAATTACTATGGGGTTTTGAGTATTTAAGTTTTAACTCCTTTGCCTGTGAAATGAAGGAATGGGTAATATTTTTTTTAAAGCTACTTAGGAGGAAACAGAAGGCAACAAGCCACACAATTATGATTTCTATAGTTTAATATACATTATCCAGTGCCTTCTGTAGATATGAACTACACAACTAATCTTAGTATTCTCCTTGTATGAACTTCCTCTTAAGCACTTTCTAATTACACACACTAGGATGTTCTTACAAATGGAAACCATACTGAAACCTTAAGATTGAAGCCCTTGGTTCCTGTTCCTGGTCTGGTGGAAGACTTTGAATGCCTCTCTGCCCCTGTGCCTCATATCCTAAATATATATGAGAACATTTTGTAGTGCATTGAGATCTATTGGTCATCAGAGCATATGAATAAAATAGTTATCTCAATGGGTACAGTAATAGAAGCTCAATATACCTCTTTTGTTCCCTGAACTTAATGTAAAATTGTGATCACAAGCAACAGTAGTATCACTTTGTTACCAGCCAGTCATATTTGGTGATTTGCAAAAGAAGTGCTTTGTCAAAGACTGCCTCAACCTGGTAGTCTGGACATCACTTACCTTGTATATGGTAGTATGTAGTGATATTTTCTCTCCAGTACAAGCATTAATTTTTCATGACTATCACTACAGAATTTAAAAATACCTTTTTGATTTTAATTTTGGACAAAACAATGACTCTTTCTATCAATGTATCCTTACATCTCAATGAGGTAATAAAAGAAATGGGCCTCATAGTAGATTCTGGATCAATATTAGTTACTGTGACTGTTAGCTTTTTTATTTAAGACCATACAAATATCACCTGAAAGTAAAGGATCTCTTGGGGCCCCAGGAAGATATTTTTTTCCAGTTGTTGAGATCCTTCTCCTATGCTTGGATGTCCAGATTTTTTTTCACCCATTGAGAACAATGACCAGACTCCTAAACTGCCAGCTTCTAGTTTTCAAAATCTGTGAATCATATCCTGGGCAGCAGGGCATAGCTATGTATGCCCTAAGTGCCTCATGCATACATGGTTGCACTAATAAAAAAAGAATCAGTCTATAATCCAGCAGGGATTAATGACCTACTTTATCCACATTACCTAATAAATAGCTTTAACATGACTAAATTTTGTGAATAACATATTTTCTTTTTCTTTACAGCCCCCCAAAAACTTCCTATTTGTAAATTCAGGCCTCTCTTCTACCAAAGTGTTACCCTGCAAGCCTTTACACCATCTGTATAGTTAACATATAGGGAAACCATGCTATTAGCAATATGATGCCACACAAATGTGTAAAATCATGTATCCTCCCCCTTCCCCAGTCTCAGCTTCCCTTGTTTTTCCCCTGTGGAGTACAGTCTCTCAGACCAAATTTTCTGAGAGAGGTGTCAGGCAGTGTAGGAAGCTGAGGTGCTGTGCTTCTAATGGTTTTCTCCTCCACTTTGCCTACTGGTTTTCCTGCTGCTCTGTCCCCCGGTGCCCTTGCTCTTGCCACCCTCACCAGGGGTGGGCTGAAGGCTCATCTGATGTGATCACAGCCATGCACCATGTTCCTGCTGCAGAGGGGTCTTGTCTTCACTCTGCTGGTAGAGAAGAAGGGCATAAGTTTTGCTTAGCATTTAAATATCTTGAGTGCTGTAGAAAAAGACATGGACATCATGTGCAGGATAAATGGAGTGGGGAAGGCAGGTTATTAACGATGTAGGAACTGTTTAGCTGGCACGCAGTCATGTATGCACTTAAGCATTTCTTCTTGGTGGTTATTAGAAGGGCTGAGTGGTGTTTGCCTGTATAGTCAGAAGATGGTATGAAATACTGTTTGAAGGGGCAAGGACAATTTCCCAGCTGTGGGCTGCTTGCTGGGCACTGGGTACAGCAGGCACCTGGACAGCACTGCAGTGTGCTTGTGGCTTCTGCAGCCCCTGGTCACCAGGGCTAAACAAATAGGCGGATTCAAAGTAACAGAGGTGGATAACAGTAGAGAGCAAGAGTTGAATTTTCAGACAACATAATAGTTAATTTTTTCATGAGGATCTGATAGCTTTTGAAATACTGTTTAAAATTGGAACAAAACAGGAATTGTCATTCTTGAAGTGTCTGTTGGTCATTTCCAGTGGGGACTGAGTTTTCAAATTAACATTCTCTCCTTATCTCTTGAGCTTTTACTTAGTAACTTGCCAAAACTACTGGATTTCAGATAAGGTGATACACCTCCTGTTTGTCTAACTGCCCATTTCACAATTGTTATGTAGTTAAAGTCAATACTTTCTATTCAGGAAAAGATATTAGGTGCATCTGCTGTTACATACATCTGCTACAACAAAATTACTTGGGTAAAGACTTTCAGTATTAAGACTTTCTAAAAGCTGTAGCAAATTTGAGTTACATTCCATCATTTAATGCATTAATTTCACCTCAACTATAGTCAACAGGGAACAGATGAAGACAGAGCAACTCCTTTGTGTATGACTGCATTATGTGGATTTCGTGCAGAGACTCTGACTGCAGCTGAGCATGTCATAATTAAGAAAATTCCTAATGTTAGGGTTTTTTTCCTGTAATACTTTTTCGCAGAGGGTGGCATTTACAGGGTAATTTTGAAGTTCAGCAGGAAAAAAGAAGGATTGATCTTAAGTAGTTTTGTTCCACTTACTCATTGTTAAACTTATTCTTCTTTGTTCTATTCGTTTTTTTGAGATCTCAATCAAAAACACTTTATGTGAGGCATGATTCCAGCCACTGTGATTATAGGTTTCTTTGGATTGCTGAGCAAAGTGGAAGTGTTAACAAGAGAGGGTCTCTGATGTGGGTTAAGTTATGCTAGAGCTTTAGAGTGCAGTCTGTTCTGATGGAGAACAAGTGGGAACAGTATTGGAGGATGATGGTGATACAGAAGACTGGGATAAAATGGATGAGTGAAATGAGAACAAACATGGACATGAGAAATAAGGGGTTATTGTCAAACTGAAGGTAAGAATACAAGCCCAGAACACCAGTATATGGCAAGAAGTGGAGCTAGGCAATGCTCCTGTTTTCATGTTGAATAACAAACCAAACCTGAGGTTGTACTAGCACTAGTTTGCAGGGTTTTGTGTGAAGATATCAACATCATACTGAATGACCAATGTTCTAGGTAAAGAAGGAAATCATGGGTATATGTTCAAGAGGGGAAAAAACACTTGGGAGAGGTGAATTTGAGTTAAGAATTAGCTAAAACAAGCATGAGTTTTAGCAAAGTAGTTTCTTCTGTTTCTTGATTCTTTCTGTGCTCAGGGAACCAAGACTCCATGTATTCTTATACAATCATTAAAAATATAAACTAACTTGGTCCATGTCCAATACTGTTGAAATTATCTGCCAAGTGATAGAAAAAAATGCATCTGTTCCATCAGAAAAGATGAAATTTTAACTCCTGATTTGTATTTCCTGAACAAACAAGGTTATGGTGTATTGCTAATCTCAGGAAAGAAACCTTTTGCAAAACTGTTAGGTGGATAAGAAGGTGGTTGTATTATCACATCCAGAGGGAAAAGAGAAGGCTTTGGAGTGACCTAATTGCACCCTTCTGGCACCTAAAGGGAGCCTACAAGGAAGGTGCAGAGAGACTGTTTACAAGAGCATGTGAGGATAGGCAAGGGTGGATGGTTCCAAACTTTAAGAGTAGGTTTTGGTATTAAGAGGAAATTATTTGGGATGTGGGTGCTGAAGTACTGAAACAGGTCACTCAGAGAAGCTGTGGATGCCCCATCCTTGGAATGTTCAAGGACACACTGGATGAAGCTCTGATCTGCTTGGTCTAGTGGAGGGTATCCCAGCCATGGCAGGGCGTTTAGAGCTTTGTGGTTTTAAAAGTCCCTTCTAATGCAGGCCATTCTATGATTCTATGAATCTCCTTATGGTAATGCAGACTTCCCACAGTGTCATGAATTACACTGTCTGTTTTTCAGAACAGGCTGCCATTTTGATGGGAGCCTTCTCCAACCATACAAAATTAGTATTAAAAGACTATCAAGTATTTATTGGTGGCATAAATTGTGATTTGGATTAACACATACAATGTGGTTTCACTGAACCTGGGGAAATGAATAAGTTCACATTCTAAATCCTACTGCTTGTACCAGGAGATGGAACACTTGGAACAACACAGCAGAAATTAAAAATGTGCTTCTTTTCACTGTCAGCATCTTTTGTTACTCCAAGAAGGTACAATAATGTGGTGGGTTTAGAGCTAGTTAAACTCACCAGTGCACTTACTCATTTTCTTGCTGTGAGATATGATTTTAGAAGAAGGGCAAGAACAGAAAGGCAAGAACCTTAAGACTAGGAAGAAACCTTTATTAACTAAGAAAATAGGAAAAAAAATCAGAATGAAACTTCCAGAACACTTTCCTTCCCCTGCTCACCTTTCTTTTTTCCAACTGACAACATAAAATAAAAACCTGGGATTTTAAATCAGTTATTACTTTTACAATAGTCTTTCCTCAGTTCTCATAGGGCGAGGAGTTTTCTCTCGCAACACCATGGAGAAATCTCCACAAGAACACAGTCTTCTCGTGGCTTTGCATCTCACAAACAGCAGCTGCCCGGATTAGAAAAACT
>VWYI01032835.1:57696-69137 GCA_013399455.1 Anthoscopus minutus
GGCCCGGCCCGGCCAGGCCGCGTGGGCCGCAGCAGAGCAGGGCCGGTCCCACAGAGCTCCCGGTACCTTCTGGAGCCGGAAGCTGAAAGAAACTTTTGGAACTTCCCGGGTTTTAAAGTGTGATATTCACAGAGGCAGACCCAGCTTCTCAATGGTTTACAAAGCTGTCAGTTCTCAGAACTAGACAGCTATTGGCCTTTTCTATTCACAGAGGAAGCTCCCAGGAGCCTTTCTCAGGAAAACCATTTCTGTGAGTGGTGTTCTTCCTTCTTCCTAAATATCAACCAATATCAAACTGATACAAATTACTAAGTCTCTCTTAAAATAATTTACAGAGAAGATAATGCCCAAGTTTGGGATGTTTTATTTCAAGGAGTGTAAGAGATTAAGTTCAGTCTTCTTTCAGTTCTTTCCATTTTTTGGAAGACATTCAGATAACTTGTCATGACCAGTATGAAATATCACATGGAATAAGACTCAATGTAGCTATCAATGCATCAGTGCTTGCATTGGTCATGAAACTGGCATTTAGTGTTCTCAGTGCCCTGAGAATTGAATGTTCCCCACTGCTTCTAACTTAATAACCTGAAGTTATAAAATGCTGCTTCATGGCAAGTTCAGTGAAAATGAAACTACAAAATGTCCAGTTCATTGCTACTCACAATCGATCTCACCCCGTCAAGAGCCCCATCTATGGAGCTGTTTGGAGCCAGTATTCAAAAGCCAACTTGTCTTCCATTCACTGAAGAATGATTGCTAGTAAGTCAAACATTTCACTTGTAAATTTTTGACTAATCAGATGTTTTTGGTCAAGTGAACTGGTGTAAGATAGAAAAACTTGATCTTACAAGTTTCAAATCAGATTCTAGTGTTAAAGTTCCATCTGTGATTCTTTTTAGCCAGTGGCACTAATTTTGGGTGTGCCAAACATCTTTAAAAACATATATTTCTACATATGCAAAGTCATGAAGTCCCTATAGACCCTGAATATGGTTTAGTGACATCCAGTGTCACCCACTTGAGCCAGATGTTTCCAACTGGAATACAGACTAGTTTTAAATTAACCCAGATATGGCAAAAGGGCAGGCATCATAGGTCAAGGTTCAGCCTGAGTTATTTATCCTACTTAAAAACAGTTTTAAAAAAAATTGATAACAAAGTACCTGTAATCTTATCTGAAATGCCTCTCAGAGGCTCAGAGTGTTCAAAAAGGAAGAGGACCAAAGAAAACATGCTTATTCAAGTAATTTTTACTTTGGTTGAAGTTGGAGGTGTCTCAAGTTAGCAAGGTTGTTTCTGACACAGCTTTATCTCTTCCTTGCTCTTCTAGTGTTTGATTCTAAAATTCTTTCCCGAAGTAGCCTATGCTGCTCACGGATGCAAACAGAATGCCAAGGCAGAAGGACTTTGGCTGTGGTGTAATGCACTAGTTCTTAAATTTTTTTGCATTTTTATCTCACTACTAAACAGACAGGATCAACCTAGAAAGTAGAATAATATTCCAGTCATTACATCTATGAGGTTTTAGATAAGCTTTTTCAGTGGGATTAGAGAGAGGTAAAATATTGTCCTGTATACTAGGTGGATGGAGCTTGTTAAATGTATAAGTATTTTGTGATGTGACCGCATGTCAGTTGAGGGGCAAGCCGTGCTAATCCTAGGAGCTTTCTTCATTCCAATTTTTTTTATAGGAAACCCCCACAACACTCTGCTCCTTACAAGTCTCCTTTGCACCTCTGGTAACCAGGAATAAGGCTGTTTAAAGATGATGAGATGAATGCTGGCAGTAGAGATAGCAACAATCTGCCTTTCTCTTGGGAATAAAACAACAAGATATATTCATTTGATGGCAGATGTCAAGCCATGGAAATTACAGATTAAAAATAATTTATGTAGGAAATGGACTTTACATCTCTAGACTTCTATTCTGAAAGAGTGTCACATTAAAGCACCATCATATAAATGCATCATGGGAGCAAAGGATATGAGAAAGGCTGTGCACTAACAGTGACCTACATCCCGGGGCATACCAAAGCCTCAGCAACATCAGACAACATCTTCAGAGTGGCCATTTAACTGTCAGCCACATGATTTGTAGCTGGCTGCAGTAAGGACTTAAAATGTAGTGTGTTAGACACACATTACAGAGGAAGAAGAAAAGCAAAATAAATTGGCATCACTGAAGTTTTTTTCAGATTTTTACTTGAAAGTGGGGAATTCCCACTCACACTACCAATTTAATTGCAAGCCGTTTATATAGGAAGGGCTCACTTTTTTTCACTTCCTCTGAAGGAAAAAAAAGTGTGTATATGAAAAGCACAAGTTAAAAATAACTACCATGTAAAGGGGAGCATGATATCTTCATTGCCTGCAGACTGTCATCTCAGACAGAGATTAACTCTGAGCTAAGGCAGGAGACACACCTATGAACCAGTTCTGACCCTTAAGAAAATGCAATTGTTTTGTAATTAGTGTCTTTACTTGAGGCTCTTGCTGATTCTGCTCAGCCACTATAAACCCCATGACCAGTGGTTTTCAGGTGTCTCTTCAATGTCCCTGTAGTCTTCCTTCCTGTGGTTTTGTTCTTGCCTTGTGGGGTGCTGGGCAAAGTTGAACAAGGAGAGGGAACCATCAGCTTGGACATGTGTTTCTGGCTCTCTCTGCTGAGGAGAGCGAAACAGAAATTCTGATGTGATGAAGCATCATGTCTGATGTGCAATCAGTACTGTTTTTATTTTTTTAAAGGAAACCTGCTCTGTGTCCAAGAATGGGGGGGAGTAGCCATTGATGTGTGGGCAGACACTTCAGAGCTGGGAGCACAGACAGCTGGTATGTTGAAGATATCTGTGGGAGAACTTGTAGACCACTGAGACTTGTTGACTGCTCTAAGAAATTTCTGTTTCTCTAAGCAATGTTTTCAATAACATTGCTGCAGCATGTTATTGCTGGTCATGCAGTATCTGATTCTAACAGTTTATCTGCTCTGCCCCTGGAGTGAGCAGCTGTACTGTATTTGGGTAGCATATCTTGTCCTCAGCAAGGACTCTGGTTTTTCTGAGGTCAGGAGATAGGATTCAGAAAAAAAAAAAAAGTCAGTAGTTAGAAAAATCCATTGTTCACTAGATGTTCTTGCATTTCTCCATGAAATATTTCTGCTGTTTTTGAAGTTTTGAATGACGGTTTACAGTCATGAAGAGAACTGTTTCACTTCTGTCACAGCTGAAGTGTATCTACGTTCTCTGCCTCTAGTCCTTAAAGCAAGGCACTGTTACTCTGTTACTTTGTCGGCAATTTTTTTAATGATCCCTCCTATTATTAATACCCTGAGAGAGAGGCAGCAACATTTGCTTGCCTCTGCCATGCACAGCCTTGTCAGACAAAGGTAAATGTAAATTAGAGCCTATTCTGTGAACCTTATATTGCCCTCTAAGTGTGTATTCTTTGGGATGGAGGTGAGGCTTATTGGATGGTAGTTCTCCAGGTCCTCTTTTTCCTTTTTGCAGATGGGAGTAACATTGCCATTCCTCCAGTCATCAGGCACCTCCCCCATTCTCCATGATTTTTCAAAGATGATGGAGAATGTCTTAACAACATCTGCCAGCTCCCTCAGCACCCATGGGTGCATCCCATAAGGGCCCATGGATTTATGGTGTTAAATCTATCTAGCTGATCTCAAAATCAACAGTCTATAACCAGAGGGATGTCTTTGTTTCTCCAGCATTCCTCTCTTACCAGGACAGGGACTCATGAGCAGTAAAGACTGAGGCAAAGCAGGCATTCAGTAATTCCACTTTCTCTGTGTCTTCCATCACCAGAACACCATCTGATTCTGCAGCAGCCTATTCTTTTTTGCTAGAACTTAGTCTTCCTTTTGCTGCTGATGTTCTGGTAGAAGCTCATCTTGCCATCCCTTGCCAATCTCAATTCCAAGTGGGTCTTGGCCTTCCTCATCGGTTCCTGGCATACAATGTTCCTATAGTTCTCCCATGTGGTCTTGCCCTTTTTCCACATCCTATAAATTTATTTCTTCTGAGATTTTCTAGAAACTCTCTGCTCATCCATGCAGTTCTCCTGCTCACTTTGCTTGATTTCTTGCTCACTGGAATACACTGGAAGTGATGCTTCAATATTGACCAGCTGTCTTGGCCTCCCCTTACCTTCTAGAGCTGTAACACAAGGGTTTCTCTAGGGGTGCTTGTTACTTGTTTAGTTACTGGTGAGTAAAATCAGCTTTCAGTACAATGGTTTGGGTTGGAAGGAACCTTAAACATCATATTTCCAATACCCCAGCCATGGCTAGAAACTACCACACAGCATAAGGAAACTATGGATTTTGTCTGCTAATTATCAGATGTCACTCTATAGGCATTTATTAAAACCATCCAAGACATGAATTTATATATTGTGGCTGTAAAAGTATGGAGGAAGGCAAAGAAAGGACGATCAGTGGTAAGTGGAAACTGAATTTACATACACTACAATGAATATATTGTATTTCAAAGCAATAATTCATGACTGGTGGTTCACTGGTTTTCTATACAAAAGTCAAAGCAAGAAGCTTTCTGCAAAGGTTTCTAAAAGTCTAAACCCAAGAAAGAAGTCTTTGACAAGGATTTAATCAAATTCTTTAGCATGGTGGTTCTGATATGATTACAAAAATAAAACCACTGATTTTCATATTAGCAGCTATTTTTAAAATAATTTAAACATAATGGCAGAATCCTATGTGTACTGAAAGATTTCAAAAGGGCGATGAATCCATGCACACAAATTGACACAAAAAGTTTCAAGTTTTATTTTGAAGATTTGATTGTTTATCTCAAATGCACAATGGGAATTCTGGTTTGGACATCTCTTTTCTGCAATTATGTTCAGTAGTTAACTTCATCTGCCAAAGCAAGTTCTCTTTTCAGAGGAATTAAAATGCAGTCTATTTTAAGGAAGAGAGAAAGAAAAGTCATGAGGAGGATCAGATGCTTTTTAAAAGCTCATTTAGGGAAAAGAAAAGGTAATTTAATACTTTGTAATGTCTGAAAGGCTTGATTTAAAGCAAAATTACTAGCCAGTTTAGATTATTTTAGCACTAATGGAATGAAATTTTCCTATTTTTTTTTTATAGCTAAGTCTGTAATGAGGAGATTCAAGCTGACTGAAAGTAGTAAATAGATAATAAGTGCATTTTGTGAAATCGGAGAAAAGATACTTTATTTTTATGTATATTGCATTAAACTATCAAACAGCTTTCAAAAGTTGTTTTTCAAATGGGAAAAAACTTGTCCTCTTCCTTTACTTCTACATAATGTTTTTGGTACATAAATGTATATAAAATGCAGAAAACAGTGAGAAAGTATGCCTGAGGAAATTTTTGGGTACACTTTTTTCTCCTTCCTTAAAAAAAAAGAAAATGGAGAAAATTCTGTAAAAACTGTAAAAACTTAGTAGGAAATTTAATTGTGACTAAACCAAATTTAGTTTTTTACAAGAAACAGATGGAAAAATTCCCATCTGTTTCAGCAAGAATTGCTGAAATTGTCTTTTGAGTTAGTTACTGACTCAGAAGTAGTTGAAAGAAATTATTTTCTTATTTGTTTCAAAAGATTAACCATATTTAGGATGTGGCTTCCCCCTTCATGGAATAGGAGGAAGACTGATTAATGTCAATACACAGGATGCAAATTCCCTTCTAGCCCACTGTGTCTTTGAAAACAACTCTTTTATCTGAATGATGGCAATCCAAGGATTACATGAAATATTAAGATAATGTGCATTTACAATCTGCTAAGTATAAAGCAGTACAAAAAAATACTGAGTAAACATTTTTGTTTACATAACACAGCTGGATTGTGCCAAATTACAACTAACTTAAGAAAATAATTTAGTCACATTAGATAAAACATATATTTTTCTGACATTCACCCAGTGGAAAAATGCTATGTAGTCTCTGTCTTGAAGATCTATCAACTTGTGTTCCAACTCTCCTCATTCCTTTTTAATACTTTGTACTCCTGACAGTGTTTATGTGAACCTTTTCCTCTATCACCAGTATCACTGGCAATGTTCAAGTGGCAGCAGGGCCAGTATGGTTAGTAGGGGGTTCCTTATATTCTCTGAATGCACATAATTTTCTTTACTGTTCAGTGCTGTCAGCATAATCTGATGAAGATTGCAGATGGTTGCTTTAGCTTTTCACTGATTCTAAACCCATTTGTCTTCTCATAGATTTGTTTTCTTTCTGACTAGGCAGAGTTAGGACTAAGGAACCTGCCTAAAGGATGAGTGAGGAAAGAGTGGGTAAGAGTGGGTAATAGGGGGTGGCTTTTTCTAGTAGAAGGTATAAATGGAGTAAAACCTGTAGAATCCCCCTAGACAAAAAGGATTCAAACAGATGACACCACAAGAATTTATCCTCACTATCTACCTCTCCACCTGTGAATTTTCCTTCAATATACTTAAGAAAAAAATGCTTTTTTGCTTTCATTGTGGCAGACAGATTTATTTTATTCTAATTTTCAAGAAGCATTGGAATAAGGAGAGTTTTAGCCAGAATTAATAGGCACCATTCAGCCAATGAGAGAAGGCAGTTTAGAATCTGAGCAAGGCTGTGCCTGTCTACCACATGGTCACAGAACTGTGAGGGGAACAAGGGGATCCTGATTCCTCACCTAAATTCTTCACCACTACCCTTCATTTAAACATAAACAGTAGATTTGTATTTATAGAGAAAGAGGTGTACATTGCCAAGGATCATGTTTAGACATTGTATTAGATGTATTTTCTTATTCTTCATAACCAGTAGGCAACATGCATGTAATACCCAACCAAATATCTAATTGATGGCATATTAGAAAACTTTGAAACAGTAGAGTTTATCAGTGAATGGTCTATGTAAATTAAATTGGTGCAAAAGCAAGGATTTTTTTTTAAATTGTTTAATAGAGTAGATGAATTAGAGACAATGCTATTATCACTCTCTATTCATGAAACAAATAGTGAAAATATCTGGTACTGAAATGACTTCAATTTTTTTTCTTCATCTTGATTATGAAGTCAAATAACACTACATACCTGTGCAATGAGAAATATGCAAACCTGTTAACATTATTTTAAGGAGACAGTATAGCCTGAAACTTAAAGAAGAAAAAACACTAATCACTCCAAAAATTGCTTTTTACTTTGTAATGTACTATATGCAGTAGGTGTTTCTAGAGAAGTCTAAATATTCTTAATCTTTCTGACTTTGAAATAGCATTAAGTGATATGGTACCATATTAATAATTAGACATCCAAAATGAAGTAAATGCATGAAAATATGTACAAAAATCTGAGAGTAATAGAATCATCATAAGTAATAATAGAACATCTTTGCAGACGTCTCTTTGCATTTGTCATCTGTTTATACCAAAGCTATGATGTTTACTCAAGCAATGGCAGCAAATAGCAATGCTAATTTCATAAACATGAGACGTTTAAAACTTGTTGGCTTTTTTCCCCTTGGCTGCCACTTGGTCTTGTCTGCTTCCCTGCTCCATCTGGGGACCCACCAGTGAGTGATGTTCTACAGTAAGTGTCTGAAGGAGCAGCAATAGTGCAAGGTGCTAAAGTGAAGTTATTTTCTTTAAATGTACTGGCCTTTGAGGTAATTTCAGGAACATGTATGCACCATTCTGGCAGCACCATGTTAACACTTTCTCTGTAGCATCACCAACCTTTATTTTTCCCTCTTAGTTACACCTTTGATTTTTGATTTTCCAGTGTTATGTCAAAATTAGTTCACTAAAAGGTCCTCCTGGGTCTAGATTGATTGCACTGCGCCCTTCTGATTTGACATAAACAGACATTCAGGACTGAATAGCTGTCTTGCCATCACTTCAGACTTTTGCTGTAAATATAACAATTTCAACAAGGACTGAATTACTCTTCCTTTAAGCATGTCTGCTTTCTGTTTCATGTATTACTGACAATCTGCTAAGGAGGAAAATTGCAGTCAAAAATCATGGCAATTCAGGTTGCCACAGGATACAGAGAGCAACCATACAAAACGTTAATTATCACAGTATGTGGAAGAAAAATTTACCCAAATTTCCCTTAAACTGACGAGTAGTGCCTTGCACAGTGTCACTTCTGGGCTAATGCTGAAATGAGCTTTGGAAAGTAAATCAATGAGTAAAGGCTTAATACAGTAGATTTATATATGCTGTCAGCTTCTAGGCAATATAATTATTGTCAGTTTTCTGCCTCTAGCTACTCTTTTAGCTTCTGGGAATAATGAGAGAATGTGTTCAGCCATGTGACATTCTTTCCTTTGCAGAGTTAACCGCTGTTTCCCCTGTGGTGAATCTTGCATTTTAAAGAGCTCTCACACATTCTTCCATGAGAATTTTGTAAAATACCATGTGACGAAATACCATTTTAGAGTATTGTAGCTGAAGTGGCTTTCCAGACCACATAGGTTGCTGAGAAATCAATGTCAAGATTAGACCCACAGAAATGCATTGTCTCAAATAAACTGCAAGTCAAAAGATGCATTCTGTATAAAAACCTTCATAGAAAGCTGCACAGTGACCATATGATAGATGGGTTTGATTCCTCATGACAGCACACTGCATGGCCAATCCTTTCTGAATATTCTTAATTAGGGATGTTCTTTCTTTTCTTCCCTCTCTTTCTCGTTGTCCTCTCTCTACACTGTGAGCCCAGAATGATCACTGATCCTACCATTTGAATGGCTGTCCTTAAAATCATTCTTAATCTGACTCTGAGAGCTTGTGAATTAGCATGCTGTAAAGATTAGCAGTTGTTTAGTGTTTAATTGTTTCAGAGAAGCAAGGTCGCTTTTTCCAATTTGTAGTCTTGATTTTGGTCAGGAGAACCAATATTTTCTAAAGTTGTTTTTTTTTATTCTTTTCAATTAAATTGCAGAGAGGATTGTTCCTGTTTTGTAATTCTGCGATGCTGTGAGGTGTGACTGCTTAAATCCGTGGCACTGGAATTTGAATGTACAAAGTCATATTGGTAAAAATAATATGTAGCTTGACTGACTCCATGTTCTGTCTTCCCTTCCTTATAAGGTCATGCATTTTGGATCAAAATATTCACAGAGGTGCATGGTCAAACTAAAAATGCATGTTTGTATCAGGAATAATGTTCTGGCCCGAGTGTTGATTCCTAGTAAGAAAGGAAAAGTGATAAATCTTTTGTAGCCTGGGGTTTACTGAGCACAAGGGATGTGATCAGTAGGGTCTGAAGTCAGACTAACTGGTTTCACCTGCTGACTGTAGAATTAATGATCTCCCTATTTCCTTAGAGGGAGGCAGGGGAAAACCGACAAAATTACTTGTTTTCGCTAGGAACTGTAGCTGAGAGAGTTTTATTTGGATCTGGACTTTTTGCTTGTTTGTATATAAAAGAAATTGACTTGTTTGTATGTAAAAGAGATTAACTTGTCCTCTTTCGTTCCTGCTAAGAAGTAACTGTTGTCAATTTTAGGTAATTTAGGTTACAAATTAGGAATGCAATGGAAAGATTTTGAGAAGTCTTTTGGAAATGTGACAGATTTTTCTCAAGATCTTTCTTGAGAAATATTTTGGAAATGTGATCTTACAACTTTCAGATTTTGTCAAAAAAAGATTACATATCAATATTTTTCATTTTTATGAATTTATGGGAAATTATTATAATTTCTATCAATGATAAGACTTAAATAAAGTGCCAAAATATAAATATTTGCCAATAATTTTCCTGCTGTTTTAATAAGACCTGACTGGAAATTAAAATGTTAAGTCAAAATCAAAAAGATGAAAGTCTTCCAAAGATTCATTTGAACTATAAGCCTACTGTTCTGCAGAATAAATGTGCACAAAATTATGCAGTTGGTAGCAATAAAGCTTTCATGCTTCACAGACTAAACAGCCAAAGAAACAGTTTTAGCTATGGTGAACCTTTAGCACACTGACATTAGAGGTGCAGACATGGCATCAATGCTCAAAAAATTTGTGGCAACTTCACACTGCAAATGTAAAGTTTATGTTTTAGGGTAAAATTTCACAGAAGTGCTTGGTGTGCCAGTGGATTACTGCATTGCAGATTTGCCCATGTTCTCTGTTCCTCTCTAGGTCTTAAGTGGAAAAGGAGAAGTATTTGCATGAAAAGAACACCTTTTCTCTCAAAGTTATCACAAACTAATAGGATTTATTTTCCCACTAGAAGGATGTGTTGAACTGGGATTAAGATGTACTGTATGGAGTTATTTTATTATTATATTCTTTATTTGTACAGCAGCTTTGAAAGCCATTATTAGAGATAATAAGATTAATCATAAAAGGATAAGCTTCATTTTGTCAGTTGCACAAGGTGTAGCTGGTCTTCATCTGTTTTCATGAGAATTAGAAGAATGTTTCAAGGGAGTAGCATTTACATGGTTACTCTAATGAGCAGTACATATACAGCCCCAAAGCTCCAGAGATATCTAGCCTGGCAGAAGTTAGCTCAGAAACTGTCTGAATTTACTCATCCCTGGGGGTTGCCTATACAGGAAAAATGTTCTTAGAAAATAAAGGAAAATATATTTAAAAACCAGAAAACTTTCAAAATACGTATCTTTCATAAGATCAGAAATCTTTCAAAATACCTTTCTTACATATAAAATACTCAGAATATAAAAGTTATTTAAAGAAAGTGGAAAACTGAAGAAAGGTTTTTTTTTTTGAGGAGTTTTGAAAATTCACTCTGATGCAACTTATACCCTTGCCATAAATAGGGCAAAAGGAGAATTTTTAAGCCTGATCTATCTTTAGTATTTAATTTGTTTGGTTTTATTTCAGTTTCCTTCAGCCTGCATCAGTTTCCTGATCTAGCTCCAATGTGGCCCACAGAAGCTGGTGCAGCTCAAACTGAGATGGTCCATATGCCAGAAAGCAGGACGAGAGTATTTTATTACTCTATTTTGTGAATAACACAATATTTGTAACAATAAATACTTTCCTGATAATCAATACAGGGTCTCTTACTGAAATTGAGAATTTCTTTGCATTTCAGGTTCAGAGTAGCCCTGTTCACATTGCTTCAAATACCTCCAGCAGGTGTTGTTAGACATTGGCTGCTTGGGCCTGGAGGTGGCAGAAATGTTAGTGGCAAATGTGGAAGTTGATCAAGGCACAGATTAAATTTAACAGCCAATCATTGCCTCTCTTCTCCCAAATTCCCACAGTGGCTGAATCATCTGATTATATACCACTAACCTCCCTAATTCTTTTTCTCTTTTAACATTTAAAATTGTTATCTGCTGTACCTATGTAAGGAAAAACTCCCAACTTGAAGCTGAATTGAGCTGAAGTTAAATAGAAGTCTGAAGGAGTCCTGGAATAGTAGGTCTGCGAAGAATCAATTGCCCCACGTCTCCTGGGGCTCTGCCTGGAATAGCTCCACTGCCCTCCTGGGATTCT
>VWYI01032836.1:3607-29620 GCA_013399455.1 Anthoscopus minutus
TGATAATATTGTAATAGCACAGTTAAAAATCAATCTAAGAGATGAAAATTGTTTTGATTCTCTTAGAGAAGTGACAAAATTGATAATTTGTTATGCACAAGTAAATTACAGACTAGCTCTGTCCTATATGTGTTGTCTCTTTTGTGCTTGAGGAAATTACCTGCAAAATTGCTGCAGAGGACGTGTTGTGCTATGTATTGTGCTATCAGCAATCCGCTTCACTGCCACAACATAAAGAAAGATAGAGGCTCAGCAAATTTAGAAAAATAAGGAGGCCGTAGAACTAGCAGTTAAAAGGGGGAAAAATGGGCTTTTTAATGCATCCTGTGCTTTATCACACAACCTGCATGAAGACCATTAACTGTCACATGCTGAGCCTTACAATTCATTGTTCAGAAGCAGTACACATTAACTCCTAATAAATTGTTGTTACTTTGCTTTTTTCCTTTGTATGTGTGCTTGGATATGGTTTTTTTCATTTTATCAATGAAAACTGAGCTCATAGTAAGTTGAGTCTTTAATACAGAACAGATAAAGTAATATTAGCATAATGAGCCTAAAGAAAGCAGGAAACAGTTATATTGTTTCTCAGGGCCACAAATCAGTCAAGTGTCTTCTCCTAACTGAAAGAGTGCTTAAAGAGTACTTTATTAAAAAATACTTTATTACAGCATAAGGTGTTAACAGTTCCCATGCACTGACTTGATCTCCTCGGGCATGTAGATAGCTGGCCATGAGGTAGTCATTCCTGATCAGCAAAGATTTTAGTGTCTCACCCAGGAAAGGATATAAAAAAGGTTTGCAGCAGTCAGTACAAACCCTGGTTTGTGTCAGCAGTGCTCGGTTCCAAAATTCTCCTTTCACAAAAGAACATGAACATTTTTTCTGTTCTAGTAAATTGCTCTTGCTTCATTCACTGTCCACTTTTTAAATGCAAGGAGAAATGTCAGTTGTATTCATGATTTGCACGGAGGTACTTGTACAATAGCGTATGTGTACTGTCATCTTCATATGTGTACTGTCATATGGAAAAGCTTAAGATATTTCAATTTCTGTCACAGAATATGTCTACCAGACTTTTCTTCAAAGTATTTAAATTTTTTATTTTGAGTATTATTTATTACCAAGTCAAATAGTCTTGTTCTCAGATTTCTGCACAAATTTCCAGAAGGTGCCCATTCTATTACATGATGCACTGCTATGTAGTATAGTAGTACCAAATTGAGTTCTAGATGTGTTACTAGAACTTTTTGTGGTGGTTTGTTCTTTGGGTTTATATTTTTACATTGAAGCATAAACTTAAAAATTTTAATACAATTTTGCCATGAGCCTTTTAAATTGTGGTTCTCTTTGTCTTCTGTAAAAAGTTATAATGAGTTAATCATTTCCATAATTGATATGTCTGCCTAGTAAACTTATTTTTACATGATTAACAGCTTTATGATCTGCAATACCATTTACACATACTGAGAATATTAATCCAAACACAATTTTCTTTTGGCATAAACAAATAATCCATGCTGATAAATATAATTGTTTTTGTTTCACCCAGCTTTCTATGCACATAGGTTTGTTCCTTTTGTCTTCATGCCTTCTTTTCTAGGGTGGCATTCCAGCTATTTCCATGAAGTTGTAAAATGCTTGTATTCTTAAAAATATTTTCCTTTTTGGAATAGTTGTATAATTTACTTTTCCTATTTACTTATATTT
Organism: Anthoscopus minutus; assembly: GCA_013399455.1. Taxonomy (NCBI): domain Eukaryota; kingdom Metazoa; phylum Chordata; class Aves; order Passeriformes; family Paridae; genus Anthoscopus; species Anthoscopus minutus. Next base: position 5,318 of record VWYI01032836.1, read on the forward strand.
CCATCCATTTCATATAATCCTCCAAGATAAATACTCTTCTCACTCTCTGTTCTAAGATTTACCTGTTTGCAATTTATATATTTATTAACCTTTTACTTTATCTTTGGATATTATTTAATCCAGTGTTCTAGTTTTAAAATTTTTTAATTACTTACTTAGCCCAGGAATAGCCCAGTCTTGGGAGGTCAGTCTATTGATCAGATGCCAGAAGGAATTTCCCTTATCTTTACTTGGTGATGATGTATTGTGCAAGGACTTGCAGCTTGCTTCTCTGCAAGTGTGAATTTTCCTAGTTTACGAATGTTCAAGATAGATCTGTGTGAAAATCTGTCAAGCTTTGCCAGAAAGAAAGGAGCTGCTTAAAAGTGTCTGTTTCCATGTTTCCGCCTTTTCCATATTTTGTGGTGTCCATGATGCTATCTCTTGCTTTTTGGCTTCTCACAGCTGATAGTCAAATTCACAAAATTTACAGCAGTAGTGGTGGATGTGAGGAAGAAAGGAGGTTATTTTTGGTTGGCACAAGCATGGGCAAAACTTATGCCATGTATATATGTACATGTATATGTAAACATTTCCTCTCCTGTTTCGTCATGATGTCAATTCAATTTTGTTAAACTGTTTAAAGGCATTTTACATACACTGCATTTTATCTTTTCTACATATATTTGCCCAGTGTTAAGTTAATCTTTTCTGTGGTACCCACATTTCCTGATCTTCTTGTGATTTTCCTATGTGGATTTTAGAGCATACAGCTTTACAGTAAAAGAAATTTCAAGGCAGAGAATGAAATTCTATACAAATACCCTTTCTTCTTTTTACACATCTTTTATAAGAAAGAGGTAGCCTTTTTGATGGGAAAATATACTTGTGTGTTTTATGCTGTTGGATTTTAAACACCATATGCCCACATCTGAAAAAGAGAATAGAGGTGTTAAAAGTTGGTTGGAAGGGACTATTTAAGCTAGAAAATGTAGGTGTGCTGTTTACTTAACCACAATTTGTATAAGTTTAGGATAAAAATGAGCCAGACCTGTCATCATTTTGTGCTTGACTTGTTTGACATCTCGCTCTTATGGAAAGAGAGCAGCCAAGTTTTGTAGATTCTTGTGGTCAAAAGAAATAAGAGAAGTCTAAGAGTCCACAAAAACTCACCAAATGTTATTATCAATTTCAATCTTGTAATGGAAAATGGAGGGAAATCAGTCAATTAATCAACCAATCAATCAATCAGTTCCAGTGTCAGTCTAGCCACTGGAAAGGCCAGGGATGTGGGGCATGCATCCAGGCTCGGTGGGGATATATTCTTACAGCTTTTCCCCACCCTGAGAATAGCTATGTCACTTTCTATGCAAATTAGTTATCATGCACAGCCCATTCTTTCAGATCTTTCTGGAAATGAAAGTCTTGGGTGGCATTGTTTCCCTCTGCAGCCCATGCCTACTTCTTGGCCTCATTCTTGCAGCTGTGCTGTGCTGTGTTGCACTTACCCTCAGGAAACAACGAGAGCATGTGTCTTAGGTAAGCGCATGGCCTCCATCTGCGACCACACCTTGTTCTTTCTCACAGTGGTTCCGTAGCTGTCTTGGTGCTGGATCTCCTTATCTTCTGGGATTCTGCATCAAAAGTTCTTATGTTCATAAGAATCTTAAAGGGCCTTTACAAGCACATCATCTCTTCCTTTTAATGACACAGTCATGAAGAAATGTTGTAACTGGACAACAAATAATACTTTAACACTGTGTCCTCTTCTATCTTCATGGTTTCAGACATATCTGTGACCGTTTCAGATACTTAGGAACCAGAAAAACTGCTGCTTAGGATGAAATAGACATTCCAGGTGCCAGCTGCAGCAGACACAGTAGGTTTTATGATCCTAAGGCTTTTTGTAATTTCTGAATATGTCAAGCTCATTTAAAATACTGAATAATTAAAACAATTCCAATATATTTTCAACCGTTTAGTCTTTTAATATTTTATCCTAGAATAAAGTGCACATGGTGCTCCAGAATGCTGTTTACTTTGAGCAGAAATGTAGAAAAAATTAGAATTTCAAAAAATAGAGAAATGTTGCACTAACTTTGGTTTCAAGGTCTCATTTATTGTATAATCCCTAATTTCTTTATTTCTTTGACTTTTTTATGCAGGAATTATTCCTTTTATGAAAGCACAGAGCTTTGTGCTGATTTCTGATCTTTAAAAATACAAAATACATTACCAGGAGTTCAAATACTGCAAGGAATTATTATGGGTTTTATCTCTTTGATATGCCAGACCCTATCCCTGTCAGTATTGATCTAACGCTGTTGCTTAGTGCCATGTTGTCCTGAAGTGGGTAAGCATTTGCAAAGAAGTTAACATTCCTGTTCAAAATGCTGAAAATGGCATTAAGTAATATTCATTTTCCAGATATTTTAGGCTCCAACAGCCTAAAAAAAAAGAAAAGTAGACCTACTTTTCCAGAATTTCCAGTGAGTATCTGGATTGTCAACAAAACCTCTAACTTGGACTCCTGAAAAGTGGACTCCACACCATTCTCCATCATTTATCATCAGTTCTGGTTAATTATGGATGTCCCAGGTGACTGGAGGTGACCAGTGTGATGCCAACAGAAGGGTCAGAAGGAGGATCTGGGGATCTACAGGCTCATCAGCCTGATCTCAAGCAAGGTTATGGAGCAGATAATCTTGAATGGCATCATGCCGCACCTACAGGACAGCCATAGAATCAGGCCCAGCCAGCGTGGGTTTAGAAATGGCAAGTCCTACCTGACCAGCTTGATCTCCTTTTATGACCCGGTGCCCTGGCTAGTAGATAAGGAAAAGGCTGTGGGTGTTGTGTGCCTGAACTCGAACAGAGCCTTTGGCACTGTCTCCCACAGCACTCTCCTGAAAAGCTGGCAGCCCATGGCTTGGGCAGGGACACTCTTCACTGGGCTAAGAACTGGCTGGAAAGGCAGGCCCAGAGTGTGGGGGTGAACAGTGCTGCAGCTGGTGTCAGTCACTACTGGGATTCCCCAAGGCTCAGTAGCGGGTCCAGTCCTGCTGAATGTGTTTCCTGATGGTGTGGATGAGGGGGTTGAGTGTCCCCTCAGTCAGTGTGCAGGCAGCACTGAGCTGGGCAGGAGTGTTGATGTGCTGGAGCGTGGGCAGCTCTGCAGAGGGATCTGGGCAGGCCGGGTCAAGGGGCCGAGGCCAGTGGTGTGAGGTTCAGTAAGGCCAGTGCTGGTTCCTGCACCTGCATCACACCAAGCCCATGCAGTTCTACAGGGGAAGAGTGGCCCAGGAGAAAAGGACCTGGGGGTGCTGAGTGACAGCTGGCTGAACATGAGCCAGAGTGTGCCCAGGTGGCCAAGAAGGCCAATGGCATTGTGGTCTTTATCAGAAAGCCAGACCAGGGCAGTGATTGTCCCCCCAAAAAGGGTAGCAGAGCTGGTGAAGGGTCTATGAAGCAGTTTACATAAGGAGTCACAGTTTGGATGAGAGGGCTGGGGTTGTTTAGCCTCAAGAAAAGCAGGCTCATGGGAAACCTTATCACTACAATAGCATGAAAGGACAATGTAGCAAGGTAGGTGTTGGTCTCTTCTCCCTGTCAGCTAATGACAGGACAAGAGGAAATGGCAATGGCTTCAAACCACACTGTGGGAGGTTCAGTTTGGACTTCAGGAAGAATTTCTTCACTGAAGGGGCTGTTAAACACTGGAATGGACCGCCCGGGGAAGTGGTGGAGTCACCACCCCAGGTGGTGTTCAGGAAAGGACTAAATGTGGCACTTGGTGCTGTGGTTTAGCTCATATAGTGTTGTTCAAAGGTTGGTTTAGCTCATATGGTGATGTTCAAAGGTTCAACTTGATGATCCAAGAGGTCTTTTCCAAAAGTAATGTTTCTATGATTCTATGATTTTGCTACAGTTGGCAGATAAATTATATTCCTGTCATGAGAACTTTTCTGAGATTTAGAAGCATGTTCCCAACCTTTTCCATGATGAAATCCAAACCTTTTAAAGTTCATGATGCAGAGAGACAAAGTCAGAAGCCTGGCGGGTGGGGACTTCACCAGTACGTAAGAAACCCGTTCTCTGTCACTCTCCTGTGTCCCATGAGTCATTTGAATGAGAAAGATACAAACATCCCACAGTCATTCTTTTTCCTGTGTTAAAGAATTAGTCACATCCTCACTGTATCAATTTATTGCAGCATGATGGCATGCTGCACATCTTTCCTTGTTCTCTCCACATCTCTGACCAAAGCTGCAGAGGTCCTGGCTGGCAAAGGCCAACCTGTTACAACTTTCTGAAGGTACTTTCCTGATTTTTAGCTATGAAATGAGTTTTCCTTTTGAAAATTATGTTCAAGAAGGTATACATCTGTAAAAAATGTTCACCAAATTGGTTTTCTGTCAGTCGAAGTTGTAAACAGATGTTTTCATTAATTTCCTGCTTGCAGATATACCACTGCATTTTGGATATCTCAACACTGGCAGAGTAATAAAAAATAATGTAATAGGCTAATTCTTTTCATAGTTACATTAAATAGAAGAAAATTCCTCAATCCTTGCTTGCACTAATAAAGCAAATATTACAATTTTAATTATTCTACTGAGTTAATTTGAAAAGAGCCTTTTGATTTTTAAAACAAGATTTAAAATATTTTATGATTTGTAAAGCAAAATGGTAGTATTTAACTTTTTAAAGAATGAATGATTGTTTAAATATTACAGTAAATATGAGATTTATTAAGACATTTCATTATATCGTATTTCTGTTTAATCATTCCCCTTTTTAGGAACTACTCTAAATAAAGTATCTGAAAATATAGTAAAAACTATTTACAGGTTAAATATTTCCATGTGTACACATTTGGAGCAAATTAATATGCATGATATGAAAATGTGTTCAATACACAGCATCATGAAGTTAAATGGATTTAATACACTGCACTATGAAGTTAATTTTTTATAGAAGCTTTCATTTAGTTCACTCAGCATGCTGTTCTTTAACATCACCAGTCTATGTAGTGGGTTAAACCCTGATGAAATTCACCTTTGTTTATTCATCTTTTTTCTTCTAGTTAATAACAGTTTAAAGAGTGGCATTGGACTAAACAGAAAAAGTAAAGGTCTTTGCCAGTTCATTCAGGAGTGCTACTTCTTCTAGTGCTTTCCCTTACCACTTGGTAGCAAGGTGTCAAGTCTGCAGGACGGATTTCCAAAACTGTCAGTCATCATTTCACTTACCTTTCTCTTCTTAGCTTTTGTGGCTTTCTCATTTCTGGATGTAAATATTAGTTACACTGACATGGGCAATATTATCTATCTTGGAATGAACTGAGGGAAATTGCTAGTTTTTTAGTACCAAATACAAACAAACTCTTTCTGAAAAGGGTTGCAGTTCAGCGGTGAAAGACCTGAATGTCCAATAGTGAAGCCTACTGTGGACAGAAATCCTGTTTCTCTATCTCCATCGCCTCTCTGTTTTTTAGTATGCAAGTCTGAAATTGATTTGTTGAGCTATGTAAGGTTTTACCTACAGATAATTTTGCCCTTCTTTGGGATGGTATCTCTGCTTCAATCAGTTGTTGCATTTTCAGTCTGTACCTGGGAATCTTCAGGAAGAGTAAGACAAGGTTATACAAACAGGTACAAAGTTTTGAAAATAAAATAAGAAGCATCTGCTAAATTTCTGGGCTTTTTGAAATAAATATTTTTTGGTCCTCAAAATTGGAAGAAGCCAGCCTCATGCCTACCATGCACTGCTGTGATGATGTAGAGGTGAATTTGAGAACATCCATTTACCATTACACATATTTCCTGAGCAAACAGCATAGATACACATCAAATTCCCTCTCCTAGAATAAAGCATGGCCTATGGGAATCTGTCAGGACAGCAGTCATCCTTTTATGGTTAAATGAACTCTAAGCACAGTGTAGGTGGTGGTATAACGGGTTGGGGTTCAGATAATTCCAAATCCTTTTAAAGTGCCTGTTTTATTTCATGTTCCAAGATATATCAGACTGAGATAAAACATGCCATCTCAGAATTTGAAAATTTTTTTAAGAGCTATGTTACTAATTATTTGAAACAACAGAAGCATGAAAGTTGGCTGTTCCATTGATGAATCTTGCATTTTGAAAGTAATTCCTGATGGTAATTTTTTTCATATTCACATTGCTTTAACTGGCTAGTTGGATTTGTATCAATTACTATTGCAAGAACAATTGTCAAAATTAGAGTTTTGATATGCTAGTAAAAACATCTATTTTGGACAAAATTTTTACCAGTAAATGTTGACTTATCCCACATAAACACAAACAGCTAATTTCTCACCCCATTTAGAGCAATAAGCATGTGTTACAGCCTTCTTCCTTACAGTTCAGTAGTCTTTTAAAAAACTGTGTCATCCCTAGGTTTAAAGCATAAAACTGGAAAAAATCCTGAATTAAAAAGGGACCAAACGTTGGTCAAGCTAATTTCATAGATCTTTAATTCATTGATGTTGTTAAGTGAATACACAGAAGACATTCTTATCCTCACTGGATCTGCTTGACTGCCTTAAAAATAGATTACTTTTGCATAAAATGAAAATGTATTAGAATAACATCTTATAAAGTGAACACTAAAGAATATCCAAACTGGATGATACTGAAGATTTGTACCAACGCTACTGATAGGTTCAATGAAATGTGCTGACAAGTTTGAAATCACTACCTTTAAAAGGAATTAAATAAATCTGCTGACTTATTGTTAAACTTACATTAGCCAAGACTGCTAGATTTCTGTACTCCTCCAGCAATAACTGCTTTGAATGTATTTTATTTATCATTTTTGGTAGTTTGCCTTGTCTTAGTCTAAGACAATTTTATGATGCAGAGACTCTGAAATGTTACCTCCCTTCTCCCTGTTTACCCATAAACAGAGACAAATGCAAAAATATATAAGTGAAAACCCCCACATTTTACTGAAAGAAAACAACACAAATCACGAGATGCAGAGGTGCAGAGATGGTGCCACATATTTGGACACATAAACAAGGTTAGGTGCCACAGCGCCATGACCAGACCAAGCAGTGTGGTGATCAGGGAGTTCTGTACCCAACATAGACATTTTTTGGTCAAATTTGTTATTTTTATATTTTTTTTCTAGATCCCCCTTTAGCTGGGCGCTAAATATGCCTTAGTTTAAGGCAATTTTACAGGGCAGAGATTCTGCAATAACTTCCCTCTCCTTAGTTTTCAACCTATCCCCTCTACCAATGAGGAGAGACAAATGCAAAAAGAAAAAGAAAAAAAACAGTTTACTGAAGGAAAACAGGAATAACCAAGAAATACAGAGGCACACAGTTTAACCCTCACCCACAAGTGCAGAGGAGGTCCCCTGAACTGTCCCGGGGAACACAGACAAAATGGAGTAGAGTCCCCTCTGGGCCATGCGGCCAAGACGAGTGACAAAGGCAACAACATACCAAACGAGCATCCGTGGTTCCAAAACTGCCTCCTTCCCCAAGCAACGACGGGAGCGGGGAAGAAACAAATCCTAGGAAACGTATTTTTCTCCTAAAGGAGTAAAAACTGCTGAAACGCCAGAAGAAACTTTTTAGCAGATGAAGGGCCAACCCCCTGAGCAGCTGGAAACTTGTGGAGCGGCTCCGACCCTCGGCGACAGGCGGCTGTCCTGAGCAGCAGCGGCGGAAGCTCCAGAGAAACATCTCCCTGGGCTCCAAAAGCGGTCCAGAGAAATATCTCCCTGGGCTCCAAAAGCGAGGGTTGCTATAGCAACCGTGGCAAGGGTCGCAGTTTGGTTTTTTTCCATCAGTTCCCGGGAGGCCGTGGCTAGCAGCCTGCCAGAGCGCCCCGCGTTCCGAGGTGCTCACGAGTCTGGAAAGAACAAACACAGAGCTCCACGTGTGTGTTCCCGGCACCCCTCCTCTTTTCGGGAACCGGGGTAAAGCACCGGGTTCTGCTTTCAACTTTGCTTCTTAAAGAGATACTAAGCTACCTTGTACAGATTGATGTAGAGAAGGTATGGAATATGTGATTTTGGGTCGTCCCTAATGCTACACTCTACCTCCTATCTCTGTAACTATGACAATCCTTCTAAGCTAACAGCTCCTCACGTTAAAAATATGCAACGGATAAAATTAATTAAAATTAATTAATTCAGCCCGTGTAGTAGTGTTTCTGAATAATACTAAGGACCATAAATTAAAATTAAGGTTTGCACAACTTCCTAGGCTTGAAGACAAGGTACATTACCAAAAAGAAAAGAGAAAACCAGTCACCCTGTTAAACAGCTTTCACTGGGGATGCTTGCAAAAGTGACTGCACTGAAGGTTCAAACAGCCAGATTTTATATCATAAACCAGAAAATGAAGCAGACAGACATACCAATTAATTGTACCTAATGGTAATATACACATAAGGTTAAGTATGATAGCAGTCACACGTGAGTGGAGTAATAGGAGATTAATTATTGTAAAACCTTGATCATATGCATTCAGTGCTTATAATTTTATTCATAGTATGCTTTGCTTGTTCTAATACTCCTTCAGGCAATAATATGGGTTGTCAGATTGAGTTTTTAAGGTAAAGGTATGAAGGATATATGCTAATTTATACATGTTCATTGAACATATTTTTTCCTAATTGTTTTTTTAAGAATGAGATTTTACTACAAAGCACTTGTTCTCCTTCTGGTTTTAGTAAGCTTTTAAATGGCCATGCTCTGTCTCTCTTACCAATAATGATTGTTCTCTTCTTGCAAATATAAGGAATGAAATATAGTTGTCCCACCATTCTATATTATATTTGATTTATTCACCAATCTAAACTTGTATATGGCTTCTGATTTTTGCAGTATGAATGAGGACTTAAGAAATGTAGGGACAGGATTAAAGTATTGCTGCTGACAGTTTCCTAAAAGCAGTCCTTGTTCAGCTGATTTTTTACATCTCCTACTTTTCTGCATCATTCTATGGCTCATTAATAACCTATTAGTTTTATTACTTGAAAATGTGATTTCTAGTTTTAGTATTGGTGTTTTACCTTTTGTCTTCAGGTGGTCTGAACTGAGAGCCTACACTTTATTATCTACTTAGAACAGAATGAGATTAATATTAAAGGGATATAAAACTCCTAAATATCCACAGAACTTGTAAAAGAGGTAGAGCCACAGAAGTCACCATTGTGTAGGTGTAATTGAAGTGATACAAAGTTTACCTGACTACATATCAGCACTACTGCTGCATTTATTGTCCTGATTTTCTTTGACAGAATACTGCATGACTTTTAAGGTTCTGTATTTGACCACTACTAGAAAAAAAAATCGTCTTCACAGTCCTTCACTTTTGCAGTCTTAGTGGCATTAGCTTTTAATCCTAAACTAGAAATGGGTATTCACATGGGGAAAGAAGAATCTGATGTCATTTCTTTCTGGTTAGATCATTATACTTGATGGTTAAAGAAACAAAGAGCCAGTCAGTTTTGTAGTATTTTGTAAAATAGTACTGTCACTGCCAGAGAATTATGACAACTCACATTAAATATTTGGGTTGGACTTCATGTGGTGTCATTTCACTGAAAACTTAGAGAGTACTCAGAGCATCTGCTTAACTTCCAAAATGTGTGTTAGCTCTTCCACTTTTTCTCTGCAAGTTTTACAAGGTTTCCACCTCTACCAATGTGTGTGTGACACATAAAATAGAAAAAACTACTGTTGCAGCAAATATAAGTAAGATTTTGTAGTAGCTTTGACAATTTGTGTCAATTGTCTCATGCCCATGCCAAGTTCTGTGTGGCAAGGTTTTTGGGGGTTGTATTTTGCATGATTCAGTAATCTCAGCTGGTGTAACCACAGCTGGGGAGGGCAATGAATTGATAAAAACAAGTTCTGTATTTTTTTAAATTGTTCTAAAGACTAGTTTAAAACACATTAAAAATTAATTAAATATTTTTTCTTTCAGATGGGAGATGAAAGAAGATGCAGATCTTGAAGATGAGGAGGTCATTATGGTGGAACACTTAAAAAATGTTTATTTGACACAAAGGACTCCTATCTCAGAGGATGAAGGAGAACAATTACCTTGACAGATTTTGGATAGCACCTTTATTCTGGATTCAACAAGATTAACTTAATGTCGTAACTCATGGGACTAGAAAGCTCAGAAGTATGTATCTTGAATAGGAGTTCTAAACTAAAGTGTTCCTGTTATTTTCTGGTCACCCCATCCAGGAAGCAATTGTTCACACAAGCACCAGGTGAGGAACAGAATAGGAAAATGTCAGTGTCACAAAAGGAGGTTGTGTCTCAGTACTGCAGAGGCATAAAACCTGAATGGCAAACTAAGAATTGCTACAAAAATAAAAAACTCACTCTGAAAATAATCAAATTTTAGACACAGGCTAAGCAAATGCTCCACTTTGGAGTTGGAGTCAGCCTGCTCCCAGTTTGTGTCACTCCAGGACCTTTGCTCTCCTTTGGTGCTTGTTTATTAAATCACCCAAAAAATATGAAAAGGGACAGCTACAGACCATTCACCTAAGAGTCCATTTTGAGTTGTTCCAGGATGAGTATGCTCGGCCATTACTTCCAATCAAAAATGCATCAGCATTACTGCCCTGAGAAATCGGTTCTTAATAACCAGTGTATTTTATGGCTTAAGAAACACATTATAGAGAAATTTTAGAAGTTTTGAGGAGCATCTTTTTATTTAAAAGAATTATTTGCAGGCAGTGCTCAGAGGATTATCTTAACAGTGAATTAAAAAATAATAAATAATTAAAATTTTTAATACATATAGTAAAATTTCATATTCAAAGTAATCCTGGTTTGAAATTCAAAATTTTCTGAATATTACATATTTTTCTGAATACTAAATATTTTTTTTACACACTGGTTAAAACTATCAACATTTTTTATACAGAAGGTATGGTTAGTATCTCTTTAGCTCTACAGAAATAATCCATAATTTTTCTGTAAGTTTCCTTCATTAGAAGTCCAATAGAACTATTTTCTCTGCTTGATGAAGCATCTGTAGCAAGTTCTGGCAGGAACTTGCTACAGATGCAATCCAAGCAGAGTTATTCATGTTCCCAGCACATCTTCACACAGATGCTATTATGGACATAACTTACACTACTTCAATAAGATGAAGGCATGCTTTTTTCCCTAAGGGCTTCAGCAGCATCATGGGTAACCATATTACTAATGCTGATTTAGGATCTTATCTGAAATGCAGGTTTTTCTCCTCTTAATTGCTCTTTTTTCTTTTCCTATAAAGTATCAGACCATTTAAAATGAAAATGTGGACAATTTCATCTTACAAATCTCCAAAGGTCTTGTTACAACACTGCAACACAAAAGGGCTCTGAGGCACTGGAGCTTAAAAGATGCTCAAAATATTAATTAAAGCATAGAGATTTTCCTCTGCTACCAGTGTAGTGATTTCAGTTCATAAAGGAAGTGATGAAGTGTGAAAACCATTTATCTTTGCTTTGTATTTCACCTTTGAAGATTAGTGGTGGACTTCAGGTTTAAAACATGTCTACAGGGATCTTCCATGATGGCAGGTTTGGTATTCTAAAAAATGAGGCACACATATTCCAAGCCATACAAAAATGTGTTAGTGTACATGGAAACTGGAGTTCAGACTATTCTCTCCTATTTTATCAAAATCTATTGTACATAATTAACTTTTTTTATGGTCACATAAAGTGCCTATGTAGTGAAACTAATGGAAATACTTCCTGTGAAAATGCTCCCCTTCTGGGAAATATCTACTCCAAAGAGGATAAACTTTGCAAGTGAATAAGCTAACTGAGAGTAAAACCCCTCACTTACACTTACATGGGAATATCCATACGGTCACTTCCCTGGTCTTGCTGGCCACACTATTTCTGGTAAAGGCCAATATACCACTGGCCTTCTCAGCTACCTGGGCAGACTGGCTCATGTTCAGCTGGTTGTTGACCTGCAACTTTTCTGCTGTGCCAGTTTCCAGTCACTCTGCCTCACACCTGTGGCATTGATTTGGGTTGTTGTGACCCAAGAACAGGGTGTTGATCCTCATTCCACTGGCCTCAGCTCACTGATCCAGCTTGACCAGATCCCTTGTAAAGCCTTCCAACCCTCCAACAGCTCAACACTCCTGCTCAGTTTGGTGTCATCTGCAAAGTGACTGAGGATGCCCTCTAGTCCCTGGTCCAAATAATTGATAAAGATATTAAACAGGATTGTCTCCAGTACTGAGCCTTGGGGAATCCCACTTATGAATGGCCAATGACTAACATGCACAAGAACATAAAAACTTAAAAGCTGAACCTTTGCACAGTATTTTATTTGGATGTTTTTCCTATCCAAGCCTGTACATGCATCTTTTAGGGTATCTGAGTGCGAGCAAATGTGCGACCCACAGTCCTTTCTGAAGAATATCAGGGTTTGGTCTTGCTGGCAATGTAACCATTCCAAGTAACCTTCAGGATGTAGAAGAGACATCATCTTGGCAATATGACTTAACACTGAATACACTCTTCTACAACATTCATATTTGTTCAATAAAATTACAGTAATAATAAGAATTGTACAACTAAGATTGCTAAGTAACATGCCATTAAAGAGCTGAGTATTTTTCCATTGCATAGATGCTTGTGTGTAAAATTAGGAATATCACTTTAAGACTGTTTCTTTCTTTGGCTTTCCTTCATAAAACAATAGTTATATATTCTTTAAAAAGTTCTGCTGACTCTAAAGTTGATTTAAGATTAAATTAATTTTTAAGAATGATGCAATGTCCTGGCTTTTTGACACTACTTATTGATCCATGTCTCACATGTATGTTTGGCCTAAAAAAATGAAAGCAACAGGAGTCAGATTTGTTGGCTACAATGTTGGCCCCAAAGTTTCATGCCCACTGCAATCTGATCATGTTGATTTATTCTGAAAAGCTGGTCAAAAATAAGAACTAAAGTCTGTTATGTACAGCAGATCTTTCTGAGTGGGCAAGAGCTGGCCTCACTGGTTTAACTGAACTAGCTCAAAAGGAAGTTAATGTATTTATAGAAATTAATTGGATCAGATAGCACAAACTAGGTTAACTATACATTACCATTAATGCTCACACCTAATTATCATTTAACAATTTAATATACTTGGCTCCTTTTACAAAACAGGCTTCAGTGGGAGACTTCATGGCATGGAATATCTCTAATTAGGTTTGTTTAATGTCCTCTTCAGAATGCTCCAAATCTTAACATCTTTCATCTTTTGAAAGGGAATTAATAAAATTAGAAGCAGGGCAAAGTTGAAATTGCATTAATAATAATGAAACTCGAAAAAAGAGGAGAAAGAGATATTTTGGAAACAGATTAACATTTAGATACAGCCCTGTTTTCTAGTGTCTGCTGTCCTGAAAGACTCCCATAGGCCATGCTTTATTCTAGGAGAGGGAATTTGATGTGTATCTATGCTGTTTGCTCAGGAAATATGTGTAATGGTAAATGGATGTTCTCAAATTCACCTCTACATCATCACAGCAGTGCATGGTAGGCATGAGGCTGGCTTCTTCCAATTAGCTTCTGCTGGTAGAAATATTACATTTCCCTCTCAGCTGGAAGGTCTCCACAAAGTGCTAGTGAGTCTTAGGTACAGTAAAACATCAATTATATGCTGATATAATATTATTTTATGGAGCTCCCTAAAAATATGTGTAATCATTTCTAGTGACAAATACTACTTACATTCCCAAGGCAACAGCTGAAACACAGAGGAATTAGATCCATTGCCCAATTAAACATGAAATGAGAGAATAACTTGATGGCAACAGAGAGACTTCTAAGTGACTAGATAGATCTTGAGGAGGTTCTTGTTGAAGGAAAGCCACTCACTTTTCTGTAGTAATTTTCCATAGTGTAAACAGTGTTGTGAATGGAAGCAGAATCTCTGAAATTATTCCAGGTGTAATGAGTAAGGTAAGCTTCCTTTATCCTCCACCTTTGGACGCCAGCACTTGAAATGCAGACTAAACTGACATTGCCAGGAAGGCAGTACAAGAAAAGCATGCAAGGTCTTGAGCAGGTGGGGCTAAAGGCCTTGTAACACCCATCAGTAAAATGACAGAGGAACCAGATTATTCCTCTTTAGCAGCATCGTTTGAGAACAGACTGTTACCAATTATTGCAGGAAGTGAAATGATACAGCACTGACAGAAAAACACCCTAAAATCTAAAGACTCATGCAAAGAAGTAAAAATAAATCCAAATACTTTTTTTTCCCAAAGTGATTCTATAACAAGCATCTCAGGAAGAACTGGCAATACTAGTGAATGAAGTGCTCCTCTGAATTAAGACTGTATCTCTAAATTTAATAGACAACTATCCCTAAGATGACAAGAACTCTGAAATCATGGCTGGTACAAATGTCACTACTGGATGAAGACCTTTGTATCCATGACAACTTCAGCTGTTAGTAGTTTGCAAGTATCTCTGAAAAAATACAATGTGAAATCTTGCACTGAAGAAAGTGTGTTGATGTTAAAATAGCTCGTTATACCTTTTCTGCCTATGTGGTAAAATTGAATGAAATACCTTTTGTGAAAAACCTCCTCCTCTGGAGAATTCTTCTTTAGAATAAGATACATTTTGCAAGTGAAATAATCTAATCCAGAATAAACCACCTAATTTACTCTTAGATATGAATGTCCATACATGGAATTGTTCCAAATGGGCTATTGTTCTTTAAATTCACGCACCTTGCAGTCTTTAAACAGGCACATTGGTAAAAACAAAAAAGAAAACCAAACAAACAAAACAAACAAAAAACCCCAAAACAAACAAAAAAGGGACAGAACACAACAAGACCTTTGTGTCCCTTTTGCCATGTTTTCTCCCTGGTGCATTAATTCAGCAGTAACCCACTGGGTAACAGCAGGACAGTTCTGTCTTTCCCTTTACAAGCATCAAGTCTAACCATTAACCCAGCACTGCCAAGCCACATCTGCACATCCTTTCAGTCCCTCCAGGGCTGGTGCCTTCACCATGATTATAGAGTTTCTGCAGTAAATTGATCCAAGCTCCAACTGACAATAGCCTCAGTGTCTACAATGTCCTGAGTTACATCCATACTCTGTCTGGAAATAAGAAACACATAATTGAGTCATATTCAACAGGCTGGATTTTTTCCAGTTACTATGTCAAACATGCCAAACAAATGTCTGCCATACCAAACACAGGTTTCAAACTTCGCTGATGATGAAGGTTTGCTGAAACAGCACATAACTTCTTTTTACAGCAACTTTTTATAAAAATATCTTTTCAACTCTCCCAGTAAATACAAACATTGATTAAAATAACTTTTGTAAAACAAGCATTCAGTCATAAGAAAACACTTGATGAATGATTAGCAATGCATTCATGAATGCTCTTTACAATACCTGTAAATGACATGGTTATGTATATTTTGTTCCTAGATTAATTCAATAGACAATGGAATCTGATTTTACAAGCAATTTTGATAAATTTTTGGTTGCCTAATATCCTACAATTTTATCATTTTGTCCCATAATCTGTGTTTTTGAGGCAAAAAGTCAATAACTTTTGACTATCTGCTTTCCATAAAGAAATATGGTCACAAAGTTCTTCATGTGCCAGCTTGTCTGGTTTTTTCCCACCTCAATACTGCCTTTCTGGCATCCTTGACAAACTTACTGGTTTATTAATATAACTGTAATTTATAATGTGAGTGCTACTGCCACTCAATTATACATGGGCAAATATTTAATCTTCTTGATTGTTACACAGACTGGAGGCTGTGTGAATCGTACACGGCTAATAATTTCAGGTTTAGGATTTGAACACTTCTGCTCCTAATGCTCCATTAATGTATGTTCTTGGATTGTTCTAAAGTACCTTTGTTATCTGTGATAGTCAGAGCTCTGCTGCTAGTGAGTTATATTTTTTACTTAAATAAATGTATTTTGCCTCAGGTTTTACTTTGTTTAATTTCTCTGAACTTTAAATTTACCCTTGGAAATCCATAGCACATCTGTTTTCACAACCTACAAATATCTAAATGCTAATCAGGAAAGCCTATGCCTTCTCAAACCTGACACAAGGTCTTAGAGAGCCAGGAATTCAATAAATGTGAACTCGAGACCAGGCATCTGCAAGGTTATAATTCAAGAAAGGCAGTAGTTGTTTTCACTTGGATTATCACCTGTCTGTAAAATGCAGAAATATAATCTTTAAAGAGTTGTTCACTAACGCACAGGGCACTTTGTGTATATATAAATATATATGTGTTCCATATAATTAACACATCTTCAATGGATTTTATTATGTAGATTAAGATTATGTAGATTTCCTCTGGATAATGGACAAATATTGGGGAAATAAGAGGTCAAAATGGCAGGTGGGTTTTGCTCTGGTATATGACTAGCAAACACATAATTTTCTATGGAAAGCCAGATGTGCTTTTGGGAACAAAATTCTGTTGGCAGGAATCCTACCTGTAGGTATGGTTAACTGCAGGAAATTGATGGCCAAGCAAGTGCTGTGCGGACCTTTTTTTCAGAGGCAGATGGATTAAGTCTCTTCAAACAACAATAAATTTTTTTCAAGGCTCCCAAATTTCACACATGTCCCTCCACTTTATGAATGAACAAACTGAGAGAAGTTGTTGCATTAATGCAATACAAATGTGTAGTGTTAGTCATCTCACCTCCTTTAACCAGAACATATCAGTCTGTTCTTTATTTCCAAGAGCTGTGCAGGGTTTTTATAATTACAGACTGTACCTCCACCACTGTGGTATCAGCACACAGATAACTCCACTGTAAGGTGCACCTTTACCAAAAGGTGCCCTTTATCTACAGAAAAGGCACATGTATTTGTTTTTCCATTTTCTGTGTACACAAATGTTTAGATGGCAGTTGTACAATTTTTTGAAAAAGTTATATAATACCCTGAAGCAGTCATCTGCTCTAAAATGCATAATTTATTCAAAAATCATTTGTGGAGTTGAGGGATTGATAGTTTAGAATGGAAAAATTATAGCTATGCCGAATACATCCTTTCAAAAATAAATCATGTAATGGTATATTGAGATTAAGTATTTCAAAATTCAAAGTACAATTAAATTGTTTGCACATATAAGAGCACTGAAATAACTTTGCATGGTTTGCATCATAAACCCATATATCTAGAGAGTAAATAGAACACAGACCATAAAGTTCTGTCATGAGTGTTGCTTTCAATTTTTGTTTCATTCCACCAAAACTTTTCATACCAGTCTGGCATTTTTTAACAACTATATATAGGACTGAAGAATTATGAGGGGAAACTTGAAATATATATCATATATATTTAATCTTTACAACAAATGCAAAAGCAGTAAGTGAAAAACAGAGACATAAAAGACTGCAAAAACTCTTGAGAACATATAATGAAGCATAAGAGTGAATGTCACAACAGATTTATGTATGTTCAACTTCCAACAAAAACTGCTGAAGATGAGTTTAAGAATATTTATATATCACACTTTTGGCACAATAGCAGGAACCAAAATAAATTATCCAGGAATAGGATGTAAGAAACAGATTCAGACTGTAAACAAGTTAAATAAGCATTTTGAATTAAAAAATCTTTAAAGCTGAAAGAGAGGTTTTCCAGCCCTGCAGAGCACTCAACAACAGTGTTGTTTTTTAAAGAGTTTTCAGTATTTTACTTCTTTTACTAAAGTTTCTAGCTCAACTATTGTGAAAAGCATTTTGGAAAAAATAAAATATAATCTTTGTCAGGAAAATGAACATATTTTTATTTTTCATGAAATGTTTTCTTTGTATTTATGCACTATAAATTGTTGACAAAAAGCCCATTCCATTGATGTCAAGAGCAAATGAAAAAGAACTGCAAAGGCAATTCTAAAGAAAATTATTTTTTTCTCACACTCTCTTTTGAGCTTTGACTCAGAAGGGACTTTGACAAGACTATGCTGGTTTTTTATCTCTGAAAGTAGGAACTGTCATTAACCAAAACAAACAAATTTAAGACTAAAACAAATTTATTTGTTTTCCATGTTGGTGTTTGACAAGAGCTGGGGTTAAGTTGCTCCATAAGGAGACCTGTATTGTGCAAACACATTGCTCAGCATTAAATAGTATCTTGTGATATTCATAAATAGGTGACAAGGGATGGTCTGTAGGACACAGCAAAATGACAATGCAGTTTTCAATATTATTCTTCTTCAGTCTGACACCCTTTGAATCCTTTTGTCAAAGAAAATTATTCCTAAACGACCACATCCCATTTATTGCAAATGTAAATCCAACCCCTGCAAACAAAGTGATCAATCTCAGTACACTCACACAGCCCTGTTGAGAACTGTTTGCCAAGGTTAGCATGCCCCTAACCAGCAGCACTATGACTCAGAACCAACAGTGTTAGTAACTCACACTGCCAGACACTGAAAGCAGAAATGCTGGGACTTTGTGGTGTTCTGTGTGTGCTGTGCACTACAGGAGGCTTTAACAACTGCTTATGAAAGTTGCTTTGGAAGGTGGCTATTAAAATTGGACATCCTACTTGCTACAATCATCTGTCAACTGCTTCTAAAATCCTGCCCACCTTTACTGTGTTATGCAGTGTAGATAGAGTTTTAATTGTGAGTGGGATTAAAAAAAAAAGACAAGGTATATCCTGCATTCCAGATTTCTCATTCTATTTCTGTTTCAGCATCTTCATGCTGATTGAAGTTCTTCAGGCAGTTTTTAAAAAGATAAATAAAAACAATGGAAACAAATAAGATCTAGGACAACAAAGAACATGTCATAAAGTGCACTGCAGTGACGCAGTTCACCAGAGCCTGGGCTAGCTCAAATGATGACACAGGTGCCACCCCAGTGTGGGGAGCCGCCCTGGCTAATGGCAGTACGTTTTGAGCTGCTTGCTCAGCAGCACAGGATATTCACTGATGTCAGGGGTTGAGCAAAGGAGAGGGAGGCTCTCTGTAGTGAGGTTCCAAGCAAGGACAGGTTTATCAAAGTGAAGGGTCAGAGATGGAAGAGCTAAGAAATTGGGGTTTCAGGGATTTTTATATGAGGGAGGTTCAGGGGGAAGGTACAAAACTTCACTCAATGAGGAATCCGGGAGGGAGGAGCAAAGGGACCAACGGGGATAAGAGGGAGGAGAGGGAAGGTCACACGGGCCAATGGGGCCTCAAGTATTCAGGGAATTCCAAAGGGGCTGTCCAGGCAGGGTGTGGGAACAAGGGAGGATTGACAACTTGATTGGAGGGGGAACAGAGAACATTCGAGAACAAGGGGCAGGCGGCAGGGTGGATTGGCAAGTAGGTGGAAGCATACAACTTAGGGACAAACCAACAACATAGGGGGAAACAGAACAAACCATTACCTTGGAGAAGGAGGTACAACTTAACATAGGGTAATCGAACCATATATTATAAACAAAAACACACTGCAACATTACAAAATGTGAATAAAAATATAGCGCCTATTGCACATTTTTGCCTTTTATGATGACTCTTATCTCACATAAGTTTGAAATAATTCCTAGTTTTGTTGGTATCCATCACCAAATTCCATATTTTTCTATTTATCCTGCATATGTCTATGACCTTAAGAGCTTTTTCCCTGGTTTCTCTAAGCTACACTATTAAACTTCAGAAGCTCACATTTTGGGGTTTAAAATGGTTTCATTCACAATATTTTAATTCATCTTTTCTGTTCAGTTTTTCGAGTAGATGAGATGACTTTTTTCAGGCATCTGAAATAATCCGTGTTACAGCAGTATTTCTTGCTCTAAGAACTATCTTCAGACTATGATTGCTTGTCATCAACAAATACCTGAGCCCCTTGGTGTACTACTCTTTAGATATGATGAAGTCTTAAATTTTCCTTTTCTGATATGGTTTGAGTTACAACTTCTTCCTCTAAATTAGAAAATATATTTTCATACTGACAGCACCAAAACCTGCATGGTCTGTCATACAGACTGAACCCCTCAGTTAGAGCAGCTTTTCTCATTTCTGTGATGCAGACAGACACTGGCAGAGCCACTTGCCCAGGTCAGTTGAAGACTTCATCAGTTGGCTGGTTTCCTTATCTCACATTCCCAGCGCATCCCAGGACCCTTCCTTTCAAAATATTATTGCTTTAGTGGTTTCCTTGAAAATCCAAGTCCTGTCTCTGGGTTTGGTTTCTTAGCCCTCTGTGCTGTTTTCAGTGCAATGTTGCCAATATTTCAAAGGAGTGGCAGTTGGCAGTTTTCCTCTTTGAAACACCTTCTCTTTCAAATCCAACTTCCTAATTATTTCATGGCAAAGGAACAAGGTCTCTGGCCTTTGTTTTATTACTTATATTTTTAGGGGTGTGGGGAAGGAAACAAAGGCATGGCGATAGAAAGGACTCCATTAGGGAACAAGTCCAGGTAAAGAAATGAGAGATATCTAGTTCATACTGGAAATGCATGTCCTAGCCAAGCCCCCTCATGACTTCTTGTGTATCTCCTTGCTGACAGAGCATGAGAAACTGCAAAGTCCTGGATGTAGGGAAAGCAGTACTGAGCAGTGACTGAAATACCAGTCTGTCAGCAAATACTACAAGCAAAAGAGCACTGTACCAGCTAAGATGAAAATTAACTCTATCCCAGCCAAAACCAGGCTATCACACTTTCTATTCATATCTGCTTAGTATGGAGTAACTGGTCATTTGAAGGGGAGTCATGACAACTGAATGTGAGTTGGTTCAAACCAGTGAAAGAATTAATAACAAAGGATGTGTTATGCAGTTTTAGCCTTGTCATATTCCTTATATTTCCTTTACAATCTCAGACACCATCTAGTCCATGAAGGACAATGTAACAAAGGTTGAATTCACCCATCACTTTTAACGAGGTCTGTAGCCTTCTCCAGACTAGAGACATTGACAGTCATTAACTAAATGCAGCCCAAGAGTTTTAATTATATGGTCACTTATGCTTTTTGTAGGGGACTGTTGTTTCATAAACTACATTCTTTCCTCTACATTTTTTGAAATGCAGCTTTGTTTACCAGGCATAGGTAAAGTCTGAGTTTTTCAAGGTATTTTATTACACTAATTTCTACTGTATCTGAGCGTTTCAAAGTTACCTTCTCTTGCCCCATGTAAGTAAATTATGTTTTTGCTTATATTCTGACCTGGGATGAAAGTAACCTTAATAACCTTGGATACACAATTGACAGGTGCACTCTTCTGTGGGTTTAGAGAGTGGTGGTGAATGGTGCCACATCCAGTTGCTGGCCAGTAACTGGTTGTGTCCCCGTAATCAGTGTTGGGCCAAGTCCTGTATAATATCTTTACTGATGATCTGGATCAGGGGATTGGGTCTATCAGCAAATTTGCAGACGACACCAAGCTGGGAGCTAGTGTTGATCTGCTGGAGGGTAGGAGGAAGGACCTGGACAGGATGGATAGATGGGCCAAATTCAATAACAGGAGGTTTAACAAGTCCCAATGTGAGGTCCTGCACTTTGGCCACCACAACCCCCTGCTGTGCTACAGGCTGGGGACAGAGTAGCAGGGCAGTGCCCAGGCTGGAAGGGACAGTGCCAGACTCAACATGAGCCAGCAGTGTGCCCTGGTAGCCAAGAAGGCCAATGGCCCCTGGCCTGTGTCAGGAATGGTGTGGCCAGCAGGAGCAGGGAGGTCATTCTTCCCCTGCACTGGGCACTGCTGAGGCCACACCTCGAGTGCTGTGCCCAGCTCTGGCCCCTCAGTTTGGGAAGGACACTGAGGTGCTGGAGTGTGTCCAGGGAAGGGCCACAGAGCTGGTGAAGGGTCTGGAGCACAGGTTCTATGAGAAGCAGCTGAGGGAGGTGGGGGTGTTTAGCCTGGAGAAAAGGAGGCTCCTGAGACCTTGCCACCTGTACAACTCCCTGTAAGGAGAGTGTAGCCAGGGGTTCAGTCTCGTGTCCTGGGCAACAGCAACAGGAAAAAACGATGCAGTCTCCAGCTGTACTGTGGGGTGGAGTTTAGGCTGGGTATTAGGAAGAATTTCTTCACAGAAAGAGTGATGGGGCATTGGAATGGTCTGCACAGGGAGGTGGTGAAGTCACCCTCCCTGCAGTGCCATGGTCTGGCTGACAAGGTGGTGTTACGTCACAGGTTGAACTTTGTATTTCTAAAAAGTGAGCTCAAGAATAAAATCAGCGACTCATGCATAGAATCAGCGACTCATAACATGGTTTAGGTTGGAAAAGACCTTAAAGATGATTTTGTTTCAGCTCCTCTGCCATGGTCAGGGAACCTTGCATTAGACCAGGCTGCTCAAATCCTCGTCCAACCCGGCATTCAACAGGCATGCAGATGCTTTTGCTACTATTAGCCTATTATTGGTATTACTGTAGCTCACAGAAGTCTGTGAAGATACCAGAGCTCCACAGTTCTGCATGCAAACAGAAGATAAAAGCCCAACTTCCAGCAAAAGACTATTAACTACACGCTACCTCTGGTTCCTCTTCACTCTGATATTTGGAATTTTGGGGTCAGTCCTATGAATCTTGGAAACTTGCTTGTTCAAACTGCTACCTCTTTGTAGAGCTTTGAAGTTCTGAAGAGCTTCAAATCTATGGTCAACACCTCTTTGTGGGTGAAGCATCTCCAAACCCACAACATCCTCATGACTTGGTAAAGTTGCCCTCCTTAAATTCTTTCCTGGACTTGTAATTACAAAAGGCTGTATCAAGATCAGAGATACAGCAGATTTTTAGCTGTTCTACTTACACTAATTGTCCCTGAAACCTGACCTAGACTCCCATATTCTACTGGTATATTTTTGTTATTGTTTGGGATGTGAGCCTTTGGTTTTTTTTGTTTTGTTTTTGGGTTTTTTTGTGGGTATTGCAAGAGATGGAGAATGATGGTGAACTAGACTAAGACCCCAGTAAAAAACACTGACTACTTTTAATGTGAGTTTAGTGCTAACCCGGTTCACTTTGCAACTTAGCAGTACTTGCAAAGAGAGATGGAATGAACTTCACATTCCACAAGCTTGCTTATGTCAATAGCATCCCTAATGTCTCACCAAAAGACCCACATCTAAGTGCTACTTTTTTCTAACTTGGGAAATTCTAGGAAAATAGTCTCAATATGAGAGACTCAAACATAATTTCTAAAATGTAAACAGACTAGTTCTCCAAGACATTATAATATCTTCTGCACCAAAGAAGAAAACTATTTCACTTGCTCCTTCCTTAGGTATTGAAGAAAACACTAAAGCACGTTGCTCAGAAAGGTGGTATATGTGCCATCCTTGGAAACATTCAAGGTCAGGTTAGGCAGGGATTGGAGCAACCTCATCTGTTTGAAGATGTCTCCACTTATTGCAAATGGGCTTTTAAGGATTCCTTCCTACCCAAACTATTGCACTGAGAGAAAAAATATCAGGTTGCTGCTTTGGGTCATTACAGAGAAAGCAGCTGGGAGAGATCTTGATCAAAAATGCTTCTCTCACATAGACCTGCATGCACATGGCTCTAGTTCGCTGAGTTTTGCCATCCGTCATGACTGGGATATAAGAGGGAATAAAACATTTCAGCTACACACGTGGTATGTGTCAGTTTTCAGATGTCCTTGGGACAGGAACACCACACAACTACCCTGTGGAGGCAGAACCATGACAGCATTTGCATGATGAAGGTTGTCAGCAGTCATCTGACCAAATATGGAGAGCTTTTCAAGGGATGAAGACACTGTATCCTTGAAATCAAACTCAAGGTGCTTCTTGCTACACAAGTACAGAAGTCTTGGGATGGCTTGTGGTGATCAGGGTTTTACTGCAGGCCAACTCAACGCAGTCCTCATGCACTCTGGAAGACGCCCGAAGCGTCTAGCACGAAAAATTTTATCGTCTTTTCTTGTTACTAACTCCTAAGTGATCAAAATGGAAAACTCGGAATGGAAACACGATCTTCCCAGTGAAATCTACCAGCACTCGAGCAACAGCCCGAGACCTAGATGCCCGGTACTCGCCTAGTCTAGGTCAGCGTTGCCGGCTCCCCGCCAGCTGCCTCCTGACTTTACACCAACAAAGCTTCTCAAAAACCCGGTCTCTGTGCAGCAGCCCCACAGTGAGCTCCGCCCGCCCTCAGGCCGCCGCCTCAGCGCCGCGCCCACACCGCGAGCGCGGCGTTCGGGCGAGCGCCGCGGGGCCGCAGGGGTCACGAGGACAAGGCCACCGCCCCTCGCGCTCCACTTCCGGGTTCCCCGCCGCGCCCCCGGGCGCTGACGTCACCGCGCGCGGACCCCGGAAGTGGAGCCAGCAGGGG
>VWYI01032839.1:0-11483 GCA_013399455.1 Anthoscopus minutus
GGGGCAGAATCCCCTCCCTTGCTCTGCTGAACATAGCACTTTGGATATGTTTTTCTTTCTGAGCTGTGAGTGCCACTGCCAGCTCATGTCCAGCCTTTCTCTCATCCACCAGCAGCCCCAAGTCCTTCTGGGCTGCTCTCCATCTGTTCATCCCCCAGCCTGTGTAGAAACCAGGGGTTGCCCTGACCTAGATGCAGCACCTTGTGCTGGAGACCCCCAACACTGCCACAAAAATATAGTTCTTATTGTCTGGCCAGCTTTTCTTGTAAAACAAATTCAGCTTAAAATCAGATACAAGAAAGAAAATAATTTGTCTCAAAGATATGGCAGCACACACATTGGCTAAAGACATTTACAAATGCACTTACAAGGCCATGGTTTTCAAATAATGCTTTATAAAATTTTGAATTTCAGACCTCTGATATTTATTCTATGGAAGGAACAACATACAGCTCTCACTATAATGGAGTAATGGAGGGTTAAGGGAAAAAAAATACTTAAGTCAACACTCATCGTGCAAGAACTATAGAACAGTCAGCGTAAGGAAGGAGCAGTTTCTTCTTCAGCGTCTAGGAAAAGGTTGCAAGAGGTCTGCTTGGATGACAAGCAGAGGCCATTATGATAAGAGATGGGTTCAAAAACTTAAACCCATTACTTAATAAGATCACTGGAGATTTAAAAAGAGAGGGAGAGAGAGAGAGAGAGAAAGAGGTAGACAGTGAAAAATTTAAGTATTAAAACATAAAGACTCCCTGATTAACATCTATCATTACATTTTGAAACCCATGCCAGAGCAGTATGTCTACTCATCTGCAGCAAGGTCTGAGCATTCAGCTTGGTAACAGTTAGGGTTTTTATTTGGAATGTTTTACTGTGTCACTAATTGGTTTTTATTTAATAAGCCTTTTCTCAAATGGCTAACCTTAGAGGAGGAAGTGTGATTTTTTTTTAATCATTTAACTTATTTTATGTTTTGTCACCTAATACTCTAATAGGATGTGTGAATTAGGAATGGTTTAGTCATCTTGAATATGCTGTGGTAGTCCAGGAAGGGGATAAAACATAAAAAGTTCAATTTTAACATACTTATTAATATTTTAGAGAAAAATATTCTAAAAGTACATTGAAAACTCATGTCCATCCACAAGTTCATCATTGTAGAAAATGATAAACCTTATTCCTGTATATTCTCCCAACAGAAGTATATTTTTTTTAGGAATGTATGAAATGAACTGTGACCCATTTGAATAAAATGGAGATGGGCCAGTTTTAATAAGTGGATTTTGTTCCCTTCTTTCATTTCCATGAAGGCCATGAAAAATTGGACCAAAATAATTGGCTGCCTCTTTTAGCTGGATTTCTATGCATGGAAAGGATAAATAGCACTTATGCCTGGTACTAGCACAAGGCCTGAAGCTACAAAATGAGCTCTTATATGTTTCCATTGAAGGCCAAAACCAATTTAAACATCAATGACCTCAATAGATTTTTGGATCAGACTGCTTGGAAAGAAAGCATAGAATTAGTTTGGACTATCTCTGTCCAAGTCAGAGTGAGCGCATTTTTCACCACTTTTAAATAGCAGCAAAGGGAAAATTAGGAAGGCAAACAAGAGCTTTTTCAAAGATCCCACTAGTTTTAGAAAAACGCCTCCTATGTTTGAAGACACTCTTCATATACATCCAGACTTTTATAAAGCACTGACAAGTAAGCTTACTTCACAAAATTAAATAATACCATTTAATAATAACAGTTTAAAAATACTTTGGAAGATACTTAATGCCATTTGTGTTCCTTTAGTATAGGTCACATGTTGTCTAAGTTTTAACATCTGAAAACTGGTGTTTTGCTTCAGCTAGATACTCTTTGGACACCTCTTCAAATAATTTTGAAAATTACAGAGTTAATTCAGCCTGCTGAGGCAAGGTAGGTTGCTTTGTCCACAGGTCGTAAAATGAACAGGAGAAAGTTCAGTTGAGATGTCTAACATTCTAGGAAAATCATATTAAGGAAAACAAACCCAGATCTCCATACAGATGGAAAGGCTTGTTTGAAGGTGCCAAACAGTTACAATTGAACTCCTGTGTTACGGTTGTGCCATTATAGATGAAATGGAATAATTAAATAATAATAATACAGGAACTTATAAAAGTTCTTGGAAATAATTTTTCAGGCTGTTCTTGTTACAGGAAAGTCTGTTATCTCAAGCCATTCCAAGGCTTTTAGTAATGTACAATTTATGGATTGCCTTGGGTCATGAGGATACACACCTTAAAAATAACTAATGAACAACAGAATTGAAGCTTTCAAGCATAGGGGAAAGAGTTTCCTTCTGATCTCATTACATAATGGCCTGTCTCAATTTTGAGACTATTCTCATTTCTAGACATAGAGACAAAAGCCTTTCTTGGTAAAGTGGAAAAATTAGAACATGGTGAGAGTCCTGCCAAGACTAAACTTCTCTTTCCATCCATGCCAGGATACAAGGAAGGAAACTAACCTCCAACAATGGGCAGCTGTTTGCAAGAAATAGGGATCTCTTCAACCCTCACAATCTGTTCTAGAAGAGAACAAGAGCTCACAGCACTATTCTAAATACAGGGCAAAGGAATTCACGGGTAGCAGCAGAAAGCCAAAGATTTGTGTTCAGTGGAACAGATCACATGATTGTGACCTCCTTAGATGTAACTTGTATGAGTAGCTGTTGACAGGAGAGATAAATCATATCACTAAACTTAGCATAGTTGATATTACTCACGTCCTATTTTACTTATTATTATTATTTCTTCAAAATATTTTGTAGTGTTTCCAACAGAAGATTTTCAGGCAAGATGATAAAGTATCAGTCATAGTGACAAAGAGAATAAATTCTAATTAGTCTCTCTCAAGTCAAAATTAATAACATCAAAGTTTTCATTTCTTTAAAAATTTCAATATATCTTCATGGATGATTTAATGATGATTGTATTCTAGCAAATTTTACCATGCATGATGCTTCTATTTGAGTTTTGATATGGTTTATACCATATCCTCTGCCAGCTTCTGTCTAGGAAACTGGGATTGATAGTGTGAATCCTGAAATATTAACAGGTTGATTTAAAAAAAAAAGGATGAAATGAGCTTTAAACAAAAAAATGAGACCAAAAATACACTGAAACTAGGCAGTTCATTACAAGCCCCAGTCCTTGGAAAAAGCTAAGTGAGGATGTATATCTAGTGAAAATATGATATAGTGAAATGGTGTTCCTGCCACAATAGTGGGATTGAAACTAAGCCATTCTAAGAATTTATGATGATTCTATAATGATTCTACGATGATTCTATGATGATTCTATGATGATTCTATGACAATTCTATGATTCTAGACTTCTATGATACCTTCTTTCACATTAACAGCTGCCTGTTAAGTTATTATCATCTGACCTAGAAAAGAAAGCAAACAATACTCTGAAAGAGAAAGAACAGATAAAAAAGGGAACATCCAAGCCAATAGTACCATAAGCTTTTCTGGGATTATAAACAGAAATTTCTCTAGTAAATTGAAATTAAGCCCATGACTTCACATTCACTAGGGTCTCTGGTAGAGTATTTGCAAGCCAGAGGTTTTCGACATTGTGTTTCCTGTCTTTTGTGGCAGTGGGGCATTATAGCCAGATTAGACTACATTTGTCACCCCATTGTATGTTTATCTAGGCAACCACAGAAATGTTTTGAAACTAATGGGCAAGGACAGCTGTCTCAAAGGGTTCTGCAAAACCACAATCCAGGTATGACACTAAGATGGCTTGTTTGCACAGAAAAGTTGGCAGTTTTAGCTACTGCTAGTGAGGGGAAAACAAATCTGATTCTATTTTAGTTATGCTGGTATAATGTCCATATCAGAGAGTTCTATTTTAGAGAAAAAATTCACTCTGTTCAGCAGTAACAGCACTTTACCTCACTGGAGCAAAAACAGGCCAACAGTTGTTTTCCTCAGATTAGAGGGTGAAGGGCTTTTCTTGCCATTTTTGTTGTTTTTCTCTTTTTGAAAAAAGAAACAAAACAAAAATGGTTCTGTAAGTTTCAGCAGGAAGAATAAAAGAAGGGAAAAAAAAAGGATTTTATCTGGGTTCTTGCCCTTGTACCCCCCTAAATAGAGGAGTACTGAGAACAGAGAGTTCTAAATCACAATAGAAAAGTATCAAAGGAAAAATAAAGCCTTCTGACTGAATTGCAATGTTGCCACTTCCCGTGTCCTTTCTGGTACACTTAGGAATGAAAATGTTCTGGGGTTTTGGTGAGGGCTTTTTTGTTTTGTTTTGGGGTTTTTTGTGATCAACGAAGAGGATAAGAATCTGGACAGAACATTCTTCCCTTGGTGGCCTGAGGCCAGTGGGAGTAATGGGACAACCACAGGTAGAGAGGCGAGAGTAAGTTGTGTCCTGAGTTTGATGTGCCACCACATGTTAGTAGCCTCCATGGTTATATGCAGGCAGCATCCCTTGGATGTGCAGTGAGGAGGGAGAAGAGAGAAATGCATGGAAACCCATTTAATGTATGTTAACTGGTCCGTGCTGGCTAATCACCCAACAGGCCAGCATTCTGATGGAGCACAACTTACAAAGAAACTGTGTAGTGAGTGCATCAGCTGTGGTGCCAAAATTAGGGTCACTCATTTGATAAGAGGGTCTGTTAAGGACTGCATGTCTCCCTGATGGCTGTTCAGTTCTGTGGGAAGCTAGAAAAGCAAAAAACTGCTGCTAAGAGTAGCTCTGACAGGAATAGGTAAGTGTGGGTTGAAGCAATCATGATTCATGATTAACTTATGGGAGCTTATCAAAAATCCTGTGGGCAATCCCTGGACCCCTACTGTCTTCAAAGCCTCTCACAGCAGTCTCTCAGTATGAGGAAGGGTATTACATAAAGATAGAGAATGTTTTTTAAGCTACCTGAATGAGAATTTGATGGAATGGGCTCCTGTGCAATCCTGTGGTTGGCAATATCGTTGCCATTCCCGTGACATATGCCTGTGATGTTCGCTTGCTTGTTGAGCCTGCTTGAACAGGTTAGGGTATGCATTCAGACACAAAACCAGATCCAAATAACAAATCAAAATTATTAGGACTCATCAAAAAAATCTTGCCTTGGCATGCCTAAGAGCAGAGAGATGCTGGGTGTCCTGTCCTTCCCCTCCCATTTCTTTCCTCCTCTGCTGCAATCAGATGCATGTGAAGAGTAGATATGGTCAGACAGAGAGGCTCCATGTGGATCACGGTTGGAGATGCTCTTGGACTGTGCAATATTAAGGTGATACAGCAGGAAACAGGAACAGCAGCTTTAATTTAATCATAATCCATATATTTTCCTTTGAAACATGAGAATCTGATAATACTCAGAGCTTGCTGAGCTTCCCAGTTTGGCCACAGAGCACACAAGGTTTATGTGAATCACTGTCAGAGGGCAAGTTCAAATTGTGATAAGTAGCCTATATGTAAAAGCAGTATTTCTGCATCAGGTAATAAGGCTATGTTTCCTTGGAAAGGACTGGTTGAAATCCACCTCTTGTCACACAGTATCACGAGCAATAAATGCAATTTTAAAGCCATTAAAATGCTGCCAAATACATTAAACAAAAATATACAGAGATTTTATTCAGCAGAAGATTTACAGATTTCCTGAGTAGTACATCATTATCGGAACTGTCAGTTTGAAAATAAAAATTGTCAAGATTACCGAAACACCGTAAAAGCTGTGACAAAAATAGACAATAACTACTAAGTTTTTTTTAAAATAAAACCCTCAGCAAACCCACTCTACACACAGTTATCACCTCTGTGGACTACCAAAGAAACAGTAAAGTACTGAAGGGTACTAAAGAGAAGTCTGGTATCCAGCACAGTTAACATCAGCATCTCCAATTATTACATCTACTGTTGAAAAGCAGATTGTTGTGCATTTAATGATCAGATCCAGAGGAGCTAACATCCAAAATCCCAGCTAAAATATGATCTTTTTTGTCATGTTGCTGTGGTTTGGATTTGGATCCCTCACTGGGCTCCTGAATTGTCAGCCTCACCCTTAGCCTCCTTGGTTAAGCTGAGACAATGACAAGTAGTTTTGTCATTAAATAGGAGATTTTTGACATATAGTTTTTGGTAAGCTGTTCCTACGTACAAGTTTACCAGGCTGTGTTCAAATTCCAGGACCATTCCACCCAATAATTTCCGATTATATTGCAATATTGACCCACAAGTAAAACCTAGGGTTATCCCATCCTGATTTTCTAGTAATTTAAGCACACCTTTTTCACCTCCCATATCTTGCAGATTCCTCAGATTTATCTACCCTCAAAGGACATCTGATAGTTAAAAATTAACAGGCACAAAGCCCACAGAAACGATTCTGTATGTGGTTGATCTGAAATCCATCCATAACATATAT
Source organism: Anthoscopus minutus (assembly GCA_013399455.1). Classification (NCBI taxonomy): domain Eukaryota; kingdom Metazoa; phylum Chordata; class Aves; order Passeriformes; family Paridae; genus Anthoscopus; species Anthoscopus minutus. The sequence goes on from VWYI01032839.1 coordinate 6,421, forward strand.
ACTGTGCTGTCCTATTTCCCTAGTGCTGTTTCTTCATCATGTTTGTCCACTTTCTAACAACAGAAGGAGCCTAGGATCATTCACTTTGACATAGCTCTTTCCCAAAAAGTTCAGTTCCTGTCTTGCTCGCTAGCTGAGTGAGATCCACTTGCAACAAAAGTATACCTCACTTTCCTTTCCAGAAAATGGTCCCTTACCACATCTTTGCCATTTTATTTCTAAGGTGCTACACCAAGTACCTGTTTAGAAAGAAATTCTTGCGCTGGTCCCTTGCAGGGGAAGTATGCGCTGTTACCATCTCATTACTTCACGGGGCTTCTACTTGGATGAAAGTCATTTACTCCATTATTCTTCATGTTAATTACATGTCCACTCTTGATAGGATTTCACTGACCCCAGATGTAAAAGATAACAGAGAAAGTAGCCGCTGTTCCATTCAAAATGAGTTTGCAGTTTCACACTTGGAAGCATAAAGAGATCTGAATAGGTGGCTTATTAACAGATCAGGAGGAGTCTTAATGAACTCCTATGGCTGAGAGATGAAGCAAGACTGCCCCAGATTAAAAGGAGCACTTTATACAGGGAGAAAACATAACCCTTTAAATGACTTGGCAGGCAACATGATTCTGTGCCTTTTGAAATCCTCCTGATAAACCTGCAAGTCCTAAAATATCTCTGTTGGGTCCTCTTCTCAGGCTTGTACTCAAAACTAGGGAACTGATTATCAGACTATTTCCTAGCTTAAGAACACTACTTTTACTTTATGGAGGGCTATAGGGGCAGTTTCAGTGCAAAAAATATTTCAGAGAGACTTGATAATTAATTGCATCTCATGGTACATCTTGAAGAAGATCAACAATAAAACAGAGACACGCATAGAGAGCTTTTCTACTAAAGGCCTGACCAGTATGAAAGAGAGTGAAGGGGCTGGTGTTGGGTCAGTACTCCTTCAAGATGGATTTGCATGTGAGGGTCTTCATTTTGGAATCTTGACAAAGGCAACATTGAATTGAGTAGTATTGGGAATCTGGAATTTTGAAGCCAGTGACTAAATCCACATTGACTTAAATAAAATCTAGTGAAAAAAGTTGGAGGGGTTGTGACACAAAATGGAATGGAATTACTGGAGTGTAGCAAGCTCATTGTGGTTTAGATTAACGCATTAGTTTAATGCATTTTAGATAACATTTGCTGGTGGCAAAGGATACTGCTCCAGCCAGTTCCTGTAGCTCTGCTGATGTCATTAAGCTGAGATAATTCATTTGTCTATCATCATGCTAAGCTTTTCCCTGCTGCTGGTGTATCCTGGTTTATGATCAGTTTTGTATGATTATTCAGCTTTGTAAATTGCTTTTTGATCACTTGATACCATGCCTTGTTAATACTATCCTTAAACTCTGGTACTCTACAGATTGATTTGAGCTGATGCCCTGAATAGCTGGTCTGATTATTTATTCCTGTTGTATCTGTACCCCAGATACAATATTCCTTTGTATTTCACACTGTTACACTTACGATATTACTATTTATTAACCCTATTACACAGATGGTGAAGAAGTGAAATTGAAAAAGCAATAATGAGTGAGATTTTGAAGAACCCTGCAAACTCCTGCTTTAAAAAGGAAAACTGCAGTAGGTATGGTAACAGAATCAGACTCTCAAAAGTACAAACACTACTTGTTTATGTTATCACTCCCTTTTGCAAAGGAAAATCCCAAAAGCTGAAGTTATTTTTGCAGTACAAACATAATTTGGCTTGATTTGCACGTTGTTGTCCTTTTGAAATCCTGGCAACCAGAAATAGGTGTCCTGCTTTGGCTGTGGACATCTGGTCACCCTCAAATAGAGCCAGTAATGCTAATTAATTCTAGCAGTACACAATGCCTTGTTCTGTACTGTCATAATTCACTGAAGGCAGTGAAAGCCATACCCCTCTCTGTTAGGTTGCAAGCAAGCACGTGACTGGAATATTATTCCATCTGTATTTCATGTTTTTCATTAGCCCTCCTTTACCGCAAAAGAAAGTTCGACTGCTCATACTTGGGAAAAACAGCAGGTTAATTTAACTTGCTGAATAGGCTTTTAACCACTAGGACAGCTTAATATTTTCTGAAAACACTACCAGTTTTGTTTATTGTATATTAACTGAAAAATAGTTTAAATAAACCTTATCTTTGTTTATCTTCTAAAATCTCCAAACCAAACAAAAATCCAAGCCAGTACCTTTCAGTTCCAGTAAGTGCCTTTGAAAATACCCTGCTTAATGGAAGAAATGTTGTAATATGAGGGGTTGCAAATACTTCACATCTGCAGAAAAAGATAGTAATTTAAGAGTCTCAATTGCTTTACTTTAAGAATCTGGGGGCTAAGTGACATTTTCAGTATAAGTACCAATTATCTACCAGCTTCTTCCATCACTGGATTTATCTTCATTCCAGATTGTTGCACAACATACTTTTAAGAGAAAATGTCAGCCAGTGGAACCCAAAGCTGGACGGCAAGGCATGGCTTAGTGAAAATACTATTTCAGTGACAAGACTGATTGTCCCGGTCTGTAAGACAGGAAGACAAGAACCTTCCTGTTCCTTGAAATGAACAGGAAAAAAACAAAAAAAAAAAATGTAAGCCCCCACCCTTTCCCTCCGAATTATTATATTTTGAAAACATGGAGTTCTCAGGCAGAGATATGGGAATAGGAATAACAGTATTAAGGTAAACCAATTAACAACGGAACAGAACAGGGACCCCGTCTCACAAACCCTCTGCAGGCACTCAGTCCCGGAGCTCCTGCAGGCTCTGAGGAAAAACACCTCACTGGAATGGCAGGGATGAGCAGAAAGTCCCGGGCTGGTGGAGGAGATGGATCAGCAGCTCCGCGTTGGCAGCTGGGGCTGCAGCACGTCCGGCAGGACAGGGGAGCAACAGCCTCAAATGGAGAAGAAGAAGCAGAAGCAGAAGGAACAGCTGCTCCGTCTGGATGATGGCAAAAAACCTCCTCTCCCAACCTGAACAGCTCCGAGAGCGTCTGTGTTGCTCTCCCAGAAGGACCCAAAAAAAAACCCGCTCCCCTCCCCATTGCCCCCAGGGCCCAGCCGATTCTTTTGTCTTTTAAAGTACCGATGATGTACCAACCATCAAGGCTTTTCTCTCAGCTAAATGGGAAAAATTCCACTGTCCAAGAAACGGAAAAAAAAAAGGACACGTAACCCCCAACACTGATATACCAGATAGAATGAGGGTGATGACAACAAGGGAGACTCAATAAATGCATCTTCAGACTTAATTCATTAATTCAGATCACATCTTTAAAGCAAATTTACTGGCTTTCTACATTTTCCTGTTGGATATCACCAGGTATGATGATGGCAGCAGCAAGGAAAGGTTGAGTTATTACTCAACAGTAATTTCCCTAGTGCCTGTAAATAACAAACATTGTTAGCAAATGAGTGATGGAGGTCAATGGGCTGTAGAGTCATTACATGGTTTAATGATATGCTGCAGGTTATCTCAGGGCACGGTGCTCTAATGACATTCTCAGCCTTCCCTGCAGCAAATAACCTCTGCAACCTGAGATAAGCAGTTGCATTGCAAGAAAATTTCTCTTCTGTTTGACATTCAATGTGCAAGTATCTGTCAAAAATCTGTCCTGGGAAGAGATCTGTCCTACTTAAATCTGGTTTTGCTAACAGAGAAGCTATTAAAGGGCAGAGCCTTTTGGGCTAGAAGGGCAGTAGTTGGAGAAGAATGCCTAGCAGGAATACTCTTGCTTTCCTGGCTGTTGCTTGGTCTTCTGTTTTGTAGTGGAGATCACAGTAGAAAGTCTTGGAATTTATGAGAATTTCTGGGTCAATGTTTAGGTATTATGCTAATTCAAGTTATCTTGATCAGCATAAGTAGCATAGAACCCAAAAAATCTAGAACCTGAGAACCCAGAATCGGCTTTAGAACCCAGAAGATTTGTCTAGAGTGCCGACCTAGAACCCCAAGGAAGATGACCTAGAACACCCAGTGATCTAGAACCCGGAAGTCAATATCTAGAACCAGAAATCTTATCTAGAATGATCACCTAGAACCCGCAACTCCGTATCTAGAACCACATCTAGAACCCAGAAATCTGATCTAGAACGCTCACCTAGAACCCGGAAATAGGTATCTAGAACNGATGCTAATTCAAGTTATCTTGATCAGCATGTCACATAAGTAGCATAGAACCCCAAAAATCTAGAACCTGAGAACCCAGAATCGGCTTTAGAACCCAGAAGATTTGTCTAGAGTGCCGACCTAGAACCCCAAGGAAGATGACCTAGAACACCCAGTGATCTAGAACCCGGAAGTCAATATCTAGAACCAGAAATCTTATCTAGAATGATCACCTAGAACCCGCAACTCCGTATCTAGAACCACATCTAGAACCCAGAAATCTGATCTAGAACGCTCACCTAGAACCCGGAAATAGGTATCTAGAACACGAAATTTGTCTCGAACGCTCATTATGAACGCAGAACTACATCTCCCTATCCGGGAAACAGGAACTCGAGAGAAGAACAATGCAGAACCCGGAAGCTGCTTTAGAACCCAGAACCCAGAATTCAATATCTAGAACGATCACCTAGAACCCGCAACTCCGTATCTAGAACCACATCTAGAACGCTCACCTAGAACCCGGAAATAGGTATCTAGAACCCGAAATTTGAGATATCTAGAACCCATAAATCTGATCTAGAACGCTCACCTAGAACCAGAAATCTTGTCTAGAACGCTCACCTAGAACCCGCAACTATGTATCTAGAACCACATCTAGAACCCAGAAATCTGCTCTAGAACGCTCACCTAGAACCCATAAATAGGTATCTAGAACCCGAAATTTGAGATATCTAGAACATGAAATTTTTAAGTCGAACGCTCATTATGAACGCAGAACTACATCTCCCTATCCGGGAAACAGGAACTCGAGAGAAGAACAATGCAGAACCCGGAAGCTGCTTTAGAACCCAGAACCCAGAACATTTGTCTAGAGTGCCGACCTAGAACCCGGAATTCAATATCTAGAACGATCACCTAGA
>VWYI01032846.1:0-66315 GCA_013399455.1 Anthoscopus minutus
CACCTTCCAGTTGTGACAGTGCTGTTGCCTCTATCTACAAGGCAGAAACTGGCTCCACCTCATGGAGAGCACTGAACTTGATAGAGGTTGCTTGGCATGCCTTGAAGACTGAAAAACCTATCCTCTTTGGGAATTATTGTACTTATTTAGTAACCTGTACTTTTAATGTTTTTGTAAAGATGTAGTTCATCTCAGTATATAGAAGTGTAGGTAATAGTTCTAACTCACTTTACCATAGGAGAATAGGTAGTCCAAGTTTTCATAGTAGGAATTGTATTTATTATCATTGCCTCAAGAGTTCTTTTATGATTGTTAGTGTAAAATTATTTACTAGTTACTGTTAGTTTAGGCAATTTAGTCTCCCTGATACAGTTGTCATTCAGTATTATATACATATATGTGTGAAGAAATAATAAAAGGAGAAAAGTTTCTCAAATTGCCTGAAATGTGTCCTTTTATTTAATCCATCATTTCTTAAAGAATGTCCATCCACTGCAGCTACCTGAAAAGGTGATTAAGTGACTCAAATGGTGATTTTTGTGCAGTAGTCAGTTCTCGGTATTCCACTTCTGGAGCAGTTTAAAGCAGGGCCTCTTGAATTCAACCATAAGTCATGACGGTCGAAACAGCTAAAATATTAATTAATCAGTTCTCCCACTGTCATTATAAAAGTTCCCCATCCTCATTCACAGCATGGAAAAGAAAGCTGCTGTGGCCTATATCAGAGAAGGAATTCCACCTGCTGTGGAGACAGGAACAAGCAGCTCCCTGCAGGGAGACCAAGTGGGAACCTCCCAAAGGAGGATTGCTGCTAACAGCAGAACTTGCTGTTCCACTGAGAAGGAACTGTGCTCGCTGAAGTCCCTGCCTTTTGCCTCCTTTGCTGGGCAAGCACTGCCCCCACCACAGCCCCTTTGGCCCCACTTGTGGAAGGAGGAGAAGGCCCCCCTTGCTCGCCTCTCCCCAAACACACACACTCCACTTTGTTCCCCTTTCCTCTGCCCCTAGGCGCAGAGACCTCCCCTTTCCCTTGCCCCAGCTCTAGTGCTCATCAGCCCCTTCCACAAGGACACGTGCTCTCAGTGGCAGGGACTCGATCTCTGTGTGTCATTGAGCCCTACGGCCTGACAACACAGCTTGTGTGGTGGCCTCTGGAGCAATGCTTGGAGATGGGGAGAAGCACGGCCTCCATGACTCGTTGCCACATAAACCACCCAGGGCTAGATTTGCCATAGCCAGAGTTATTGCAGGTGGTTAAACTGCAGGTCTCGCTGTGAATTTTGATGCAATTGCAAGCGTGCTGCTTGTGTGAGGGGCATGCTGAGGGAGGGGAAGGCTGGAACATGTTCAATGTTGCCACTGAAACACTATTGTGTAACTGAGGTGCTGATTTTAACTGGTGGGTAGTATGCAGTGACACTAGGATGGAAATTGAAAGCAATGTTCATTAAAAGCAAGCTTAAGTAAATGATCTGGATGTTTTTCTGTTGCTGAGCTGTTCTTTTAGGCCTTGAAAACAGGAGGCAGCACTGATAAGTAATTGAGCAAGTCCACCTGGTTGATATTGACTCTCCTTTGCGCTGTCAATTCTCCTTCTTTGGGAATGCCTCACCCTGCTCTGGGTGTCTCCTAAGCCTGTTAGTATTGATACTAGTGTGTTTTTCAGGCCTATACCACGTGAACACTCTGGTATTGCACCAGAGATGTTCATGCCACTGCCAGTTCAAGGTCTCTGATTTTTTGCATGTAAGTCTTGTCCCCTTTGCTATGGACAGTGCACTCCTTAGGAAGCTGACAAATACATTTGAACGTAGTGAGAAAATGTTAACGTGGAAGTGTGAAGAGGTGTGACCAATTTAACATCTTTACTTCTGGAACTGTTGCAGACCAAATGGAGCAGGTGTAGTAGCAATGGGGAACAAAGGCACACAGACCTCCTCACACATGCCAAGATAATTTTATTGTAGCAAACCAGGCCTTTTTATACTTTGAACTCAACAGAATTTAAGGGAATCTTAACAGAACTGAACCGAACCCTAATGAAGAGAAGCACTCATCAGCCCTGGCAGCTGCAGAGTGGCTGCTCACGTGTCCCTGCATCCAATCAGCTCTCTGTTCATATGGCCCTTGTGCCTTCCCAGCATCCAATCAGCTCTCTGTTCATATGGCCCTCGTGACTTCCCAGCATCCAATCAGCTCTCTGTTCATATGGCCCTCGTGGCTTCCCAGCATCCAATCAGCTCTCTGTTCATATGGCCCTCGTGACTTCCCAGCATCCAATCAGCTCTCTGTTCATATGGCCCTCGCGTCTTCCCAGCCAATCACTGCCTCGTACCAACCGGCGCTCAACCGACGTTCAGCTGACTCTCAGCCGGCTCTCGCTTGCAGCTGAGCCCTTCCCACAGAGCCTGTGGTGAACAGAATTTAACAACTTTAATGTATTTAGCAAAGGCTGAATGGAGCAAGTCCTGGTGTCAGTTGCACATTCAGAGAAAGCAGGTTTGAGTGAAATGAATCACAGCCAGAGAACTGTCAGTGCATACCAGCAGTGTCAGAAGAGCTCTTGAGTCAGATCAGGGTTTCTGTAAGCAGTGGTCCATTGGATTTGCTGAAGAAAATCCTTTATAGGTTGGACACTGAAACCCACAAGAAAATTCACGTTGGCTCAAAGTGTGAAGCCAAATTTTTTCTCCCAGCTTCCTTCATCAGCAAAGCACAGCCTTGAGTTAGAATTTAAATTTGCATTGTGTTCTGTATAGCTACTACCAGAGAGGATGCAGAAGTGGCAGGAAAACCTGCAACGGTCTACAGGTTTATTATGGAAATATGAAATGTCATGGAATCTTATTTTTCAAATTCAAAAGTAACACTCCCTATTTTGAAATAAAACTGAATGTGGTCCCACTTAAGAATTTTATGACACCTGCAAATCCACTGACTCAATGAGAGGATGACAGGACTCAGCCTTAGAGGGAAAAGAGGGTAACACAGGTTATGAAATTGAGTCCTACTGAAATTATTTTTCATGATAAGTTCACATCCAGCCCTTTGTGAATCTAAGCTGAAGTGGTTTTGATGCACCAAATCAGGTTTAATTGCTTATGAAAATCTGAATCAGAACTGTAGCCTGTATCATCTAAATCATCACAACAACCAATGTCTCAAAACACTAAGTTCATGTAAAAGAAAATGAATTTTAGCTTTTTATCCATAACTAGCTTTTTCATCCATCACTGGGATCTCTATTGAAGAGTGATGGTAATAAATTCTTCCTAAGGGATCAGTAAAAACATCCAGCGAATTTTGCTCTTGGCCTAGTACAACAAATAGTCTGTATTTTAACCTTACAGGGAAGCTCTGTGAAAGGTTCATTCTTTTTTATTTATTCCCACCCTGTCACTCCACCCTTCCTGACCCACTCCCAAAATATCTTGCACTCATCTTGCATAATGCCAGCAAAAAAATTACACATGTTATTCCTGACTGCTGATTCTTCTCAAGCAATTTTAGAGTAATCAGGTTCAGGCAGCTTGTGGAAGCAGTCTTCACTTTAATCAATATTAACAAGCCTATAAGCAGAATCATACAAACAGGGTAATAATGAGACAAGTAGAGACATTTGAACAACTAGGTTTGACTGGTATTCTTAATCATTTTCCAGACAATTTTAAAGTGCTGAAGGACACACTTCATGACTTGTACCTCTCTTAAAAACAATGCAGCTCTGAACACAAAACTTTGCATCTTTGAGCTTGCATGACCAAGATCTAATTACAGTCTTGCAGACTGCACCTGGAATTTGGGGAAGGAAACTCATTTCATGCCTCGTGGCATTGTGTCAGTGAAGAGAAAGGTATTTATAACTGGGGCATAACAAAGGAAAAGAGCCAGCTGGTGGCATATTTTCCATTGGTTTGAATGGAATGTCACATAGTCTGAAATTCTGAAGACCTAATAAAAATGAAATAAATTATTTTTAAAAAGTAATTCAGTAACAGAATTCATAATTACAAAAGTCACACTGAAGCCACAGTATATTTAGGTTTTCTTTTCTACATGTATTTTCAGGCTAAACTTCAGGAGGGTGTTAATTTCTCAGTAACAAAATTATCCAGCAGAGCCAAGAATGACAGATCTGTTACCATCTCTACCAAAGCTTTTCCTCTGGTCTTCTCACTTTGGCTCCTTATCCTATATGTATTACCTTTTCTTCATAATCTTTTTAATAATTGCACAAAGCTCTAAAGTGATCTCAGAAATGTTTTTAGTTGTACAGGGGTTTATAAAAAAGAAAATTTCCTTTTCTCCCGGAGAAGAAAATCCAGACTGGATCAGAAAGAGCCAATAGTTAAATTCAGTTTCCTAATCCCAAAACAATGCAGATAAAGCATTCAGCCAGTTGTAGTGATAATTGTACTCTCTGGATACTTACATGTCCCTGATGAAAAAACAAACCGGAAACAGGAATTAAATGTACTTTAATATAAACTTATATTTTTTATGAATTGAAAAAAAAATGGATTTATGGCACTACTTATTCACATGATAGAGAGGGAACTTTATCAGGTGTAGGGATCTCCAGCTCATTACTGAAAATAGCTAGAAAAACATTTATCATCCTCTACACAAGCACATTGTAAAAATCAGCATGAAAAGCACTGCCACATTCTAATTCTCACATTTTACTTAATAGCCCCTGAGCCAGTAAGAAGCCTTTGAATTATTTTCCTCTGCTGTTGTATACATTCCATGTGATACTAAAGTCAACAAATTTTATTTATTTTCATCAGCAGAGAGAAAAATTAAAAATTCATAAAAATTCAGTTCTAAAGGTTTGTTCTCAGCTAGGAAGAATCAAGGAAACAAAAGAAGAGAAAAGATCTGAAAAAGAAAACTTGAAGTACAACTCTTCCATTTTCCATCCTGCAGAGACTTTTTTCCTTCCGGAAGATCATACTGACTTCTATGAACTTTTATTTATGTAATATGAATCTATCTCTATATATTTTTTTCCTTTGGTGACTTGGATCAGAAGGATAGATTACCTAAAACCTGATCACATGTGTATCCCACTTGCCTGATAATTTACCAGTGGAATATTTTCCTGGTCCTAAGGCTACTTGCTCAGGCATTATCTTGGGTTCACAAGACCTTATACTCCACAACTATCTTAGTGTGCAGATAGATGGAGAACTTTCCAGGTCTGTCACAGATCTATGATTGTGGGAGAGCCCTCTGGCTGTCTTAGTCTTCTGGGCTTCTTATCCAGATGCAGGGAAATCTTTCTTCCCCGTGGTACCAATGCTTACGTCCTTCAGCGCTATCAGGATCTTCCCGAGTCAGGGTAGCAGCTAAACCTCCAATGCCAGAATCTTTGGTAAAACTTCTACAATTTTTTTTTCCAGAAGGAACTTCAGACTGTCTGGGTTTTGTTAATATTTAGAAAAAGATTTCTCCTGAAGAATTGTATTTCTTCCAGCAGAGCAGACTTTTCAATTTTGGGTCTTTTTAAGTATACAAATACATCTCTAGTAGTATTCTGATCTCATCTGCAAAGCAGGTAACACCCACTTAATAGCTAGTAAAATCTTCTTTTAAGGTTATAAAAATCAAATAACCAGCTTTCTACTGTACTGCAAACACAGCTATATGTCTACCAGTTAGGAAAACTGATGACTGTCCGTAACATAACAAAAGGTTGCATAACATAAAACTGGGAGATTATGGCTTCAACTTTCTTTAAAATTGTTTACTTTTGTGTATGTTTTATTCTCTAAGGCAAGATATTTATTACTCTTTTAGAAGTGGGACGTTAGGTTACCAGTAGAGATGTAATCATGACATTTGCTGTGTTATTAAAATGTAGATCAGTAATGACATTATCTCATCAGTGGTGTGACATACCATCAGTTAGTCTGTCATCATGTATTTGCAACTGCATCACAAGGAGTAGGCTGAACCTAACTTAAAACTTGACAGCAACTTACAAACATTTAAACTTAATTATCATGGCTATTCAAGGTAAGAACACATGGTCTTGTGTTATGTGCAAATTGAAAAGTGCTCCATGATTTGAATTACTTTTTTGAGCCAGGGATGATTTTGTAATGGACAAGTACAGACCAGCATAACAGAATTGGTTCCATCTGTCAGCTGAGTTATGATTCTATCACCCTATATATTAGTCCTTTCAGCATTTCTGGAATTCCTTGCCAAAATTAGCCTGGCTTTAGATTCAGCTGTTATTCAAACCAGTGTAAAGGCAAATTTATATGAAAAAAATAGCAAGTTAGGTTAAGATCAGGGAATTTATTTGGCAGTCTTCTCGAAAACATTTGCATGAAGCATACTCAATCTTTTATGGTACTCTTTATCTACAGCCTAAAGGAATATTTAGCATTATCTCTTTACGTGCCTTCTTTAGGCAATAAATACACAAAGGGTGCTGTTTTAAGTTAACATTTACCTCATGATATTTATTGCTACCCATACTTATTTACACACTTTCAGCAAAGTTTCCCCTACAGATAAGGTACATTTTTAAACAAAGTATTTACTGTTTGTACTATTTTCTCCAGTCATTCAATTCAATTTAAAAGTTATAGAAATTATATCTGAGTTGAATAATTTCACATACATACAAAGGAAAATGAAAGAAAAAGTAAGAATGGAAGATACGTTATATCAGCTGCTGTTTAATCAATTTGTTTAATTCTAATCCTTGAGTTTGCAACTAATCTGGATCTCCAAGACAAATCAAGTGAATCTTTATTGCACCTTTCAATGCTAAGCCTAATCATTTTTTAGTTAAAACTGACTGCAGTTTCTAATAAGCAAGGTTGCAATCTACCTTCATCACCATCATCTAAAATTTTCATTCCATTAAGTTGTGTAAGGTTTTTCTATGAAGTAGACATCTGTGAGCTAAATTTCCATACAGCTGAGTGAGCAGAACATTTGGAAGTCCATTTCTCCCCCATGGTACAGCTGCTGCACAATGTCAGTCAGAACTTATGACTTCACAATCATTGCGTGCAACCATAGCACAGAGCATCAGTTGTGGGGTGGAAAAATGGAATAAACATGACACATGGCTGTAATACTGACTGGTTTTGGAAATGAATTGTGGACTCCTACTCAGCACATCTTTCTAAATTTGCTTAAAAACATTCCATATGACTCAGTCTTCCATTTGAATATTAATCCAAATTTTCAACAATTTCATCTCCTGAACATGGCAATAAATATCAATTACCAAATGCAACCTTGAATATTTGCAATACAGGCTGTATAAAATGAAACAGCTGGTTTAACTTTAAAGATAAGCCAGTAATCTCTTGCCTCCAAAATAACAACAATCTCCCAATGGTGTTTGGCACATCTGATAAAGAAAAGAGTCCAGCAGTAGGTCCAGGAGCTGGAATGTGTAAGCAATCTTCATCCCATCTGTGGATGCATGCCATAGATGGGTTGGCCAAAGTTACAGATGTGATTGACTTGATACCTAAATTGCACTCCTTCAGAAGCTGATGATTATGGGATGTAGAGCTGTATGTTGAGAAAGTCCAGATTGGCTAATGGCAATTTCCTGCTGTGCCTTTGACACCGCTTGACTCTAAATCAACAAAAGGTTCCTTCTCTATAGCAAATGTCTACATTTTTATTTGACAATGCTAATTGAATACTTCCTCCTCAAAATTTGAACACTGACATATAAGATGTAATTGTGTGTTGACTTTCAATACTGAAGAGTTAATTAGCATGCAACAGTTCAGGGCAGAATCAAGTTTCATGTGCACAAAAGCCAAAACAACCTTTTTCAACATCCTACTCATTTAACATTAATTTCAGAAAATAATGAGAGGCCATGCAATAGACCAAGGTGTTATTGTCTTTCAGGTCAGGTTTGTTTGCTGAGAAAGGAAGGTTTAATTTGACTTGATCAGCTAAAATAGTGTCAGCTGTGTTTGTTACTAAATGATGCAAGCATCTAGACAATGAACTCATAGATACTCTGACTAGACTATTTCCACAATACTAGTAGGAAATAAGAAACCCTTCATTAGAAAGGATCAAAGAATTTAAAGAGAAGGAAAAAATAATCAAACCAGGAAGGTATCTGGTCGTAGAAAACACAAATAACATATTTCTTCCATGTGAAAATTAGTTCAGTGATTAAACAACATTGCCATTTGTGTATTCCTTGTGTTCAGTTATATACTAAACATGCTACACCCTTCAAAAGCCACAGCTTTCCCTGGACAGGGAATTCTTTCTGTGCCAAACCATGTGGTGGTTTTATACTGTAAACAAATGAGAACTGGTGAGATCAACAGCTCATTTTGGGTTATGATCTAAGACAGTATGAATGGTGATCCCCAGAGATGCTGATGTTCCTTTCTGTTGCAATATGTATTAAAGTCTTTTAACAAGTAGCTGTGACTACAGTCAAAAAGTGGAAAATAAATATTCGTCAAGGTAGAAGGCAGAAAGAATAACCCTTTCCTTCTACTAACAGGAATTCATATTTAAAATAAGAGTTTGAGTACAGAACTCCCTGCTTAGTGCAATTCAAGCACTCATCTATTGGCCATATTTGAGTCCAAGTTCCAATGAGAATACATTTCTGTAAATTCTTCTTGTTAATTATAGGGTTTCAGGGTTTGTGCATAGTTTTTGTTATGCTGGAAACAGAAGTTATATTCGTAATTTCTTTGAGTTTGTAATCTACAAATGTGGGTTTATTTCTTTCCTCTATTTGTCCTCTTCTCCCCCTTTCCCCCTTATTACAGTTAAATAATGTAACTTAAAAAGGGAAATAAACCACACCAAATGTACAAACAAATCTTTTCTAGATCTCCAACAGCAGGATAAAAATGCCAATAACGTCATTCAGTATTCTTCCTCTGGTTCGTCTAGATTTACATAGATCAGGGTATGTTGCTACAAAAAAAGGTGCCACCAGAATCAGGTTGTTTCTCTACCACATTAGATGGAATTAGGTGTGTGAATTTCAAAAGTCAATCACTATATAAAGTGAGATGACCCTGTTAATTTCATACAGTGTGTTCTGGTCACTCAAAAATATGGCCAAATTTAGAAAAGAAAGTTATGGAAATCATAATCCTTTTGCATTCATTAATTTTGAAATCCCTGGAGTAAGTGGCTCCCTATAATTCAGTGGTCAGGGCAATCTGAAATATAGTTTACAGTGAAAAATTCTCTCTGTCATACTGAGGAGTATTGAACTGAGGAAAAGAAATAACTTTTTTATCTAATAGTTTGGATTTCCAGATCCTAATTTCTTGACATTTGAGCACTGCAGTATTTTGAAGAATAGACCCGGTTTCACAGGATATATCAACATTAAAGAGTAATAGACTGATGAGTTTATGTAAAAAAATTCTCCAACTGGAGTTGGTGGTAAAAGATAATGTTCTAAATCTCTTGCTCTGTTTCAAGGATTTAATATTTGACTCAGGATGTTTCAAGGCCCACATAACACTGGCTTATACATCAAAGAACATGTTGTAACATCACCTCTCCTCAGTGTGGAATCAGCCTTTTTCATATACTTTTTAATACCCAGAGGGAAAAGCATAGGAGTAGAGAAAAACTTTAAAAATTACTATCAGGTCATTCTTTAAAGCTTTTTGTTCAGACACTGGAATTAAAAAATAAATTGGGCAAGAACCAGACAGTGACTGACACATTAATAGTGAAAAAATGTTTTGATCCTCAGGAGACATTGTAAGCAAGGTATGGACAAATACAGTATCTACACCTTCATAAAAAAACTGAAAAGCTAAAGCCTACATTAATTGAAGGAAGATATAGCAGAGATGTGTGGCTGATTAACTGCAGAACAACAAAAGTTTGAAGAGAGAGAAATTTGATAACATTGGACAAGAAGATGATAAAAATTACTGGAAGACTGAAAGCATGGGAGACAAGGAGAACACAATCTCAAATTACTTCAAGAATGTGAACATGGAGAAGTGACGCTTCCAACAACTGTGGAGAAAAGCAAGCAGAAGAGATACTAGGAGGAATTAATACTTCTATCTCCTTAGACACATTGAAGTTCAAACTGGCATTAGAATTTCAAAAGGGGGATATATTAGACAAATGACTCCATGCTGACTATCCAATCTGGAATTGCTGAGGTAAAAGAGTAAGTATGAGTGACCTGCTTTAAAGGAAGTCGTTCATATCCTGTGGTCATGAAAGGGAGAGGTAAGTAAAGCAAGACAAAAAGGAATGGACTATATAAGATTTTGTGACAGTGGAAGGAGAAGGCAAAGCTGGGTGAATAAGATCAGATTAGACAGAAAGAAAAAATACAGGTAAAAATAGGGCAAGAAGAAGGCTGATGTGAGGTTGTGTCAGAGACTCCAATAAGGCAAAGAATAATTTAGAAAGCATGAGATATTAATAAGCAGAGTAATGCTTAGGAAGTTTAGGCACAGCAAGGAGAATGAAATCTATCCAGGAATAAATCAGTCAGCTGAAAGAGAAAAAAAATGTGATTGCTCAGGTCCAATTCACAGAATTTTAGATCTGGGTAATTAAATGTCCTTTCAGGCTTTACTTGCTGAGCTAGGTTTTGGAGATGCAACTACAACAGCAGAAATTTCAGCTTTGGCTGAAAGACATGAGTGCAAAGGTAATATATTCAATATGGTTATTAAATGCAAAGCCAAAAGAATAAGGAAAGGGCCAGACTCAAGCTCTTTTTCAATGTTGAAAATGTAAATCTCCTTAGGTCATTATAGTCCATGTCTGGTGCTTGATAGCCCAAGCTAGAAAACAATGCTACCTTTTAACTGCTCCAATGCACAGAGAGATTTTCCTTTAATTCATGCTCACAGGGACAAAGTCAACAAAAATGCTCCTGTGCTGTTCCCCCTCTACTGCCTTTGTCAGGCAATTACTGTGAAAGGGGTAATATAATAGAAAGGACAAAACAACTACTGTGTCTCTGGCTGGAACAGTAACTGCAGCTCATTTGACTGCTTAAAACATTTCCTAGGCACCCATGCTGAGAGTCAGCCTTGGCTGTGCTGACAACTCTGGACATTTTCAATGCAGTGTAACAGTAGGAATCTTTCAAAGCCACAACCAGGACTTCTTTATTTAGTTGTGTTTATTCCTGCTACCATGTTTTGGATTAGTTTGGATGTCAGAGTGATTTCATGCACTAAACTTGCAATATATTGAACAGTGAAGTGAGGCAACAGATGCGTTGTATGGTTAACCAAAAATGTAAACCCATTATATTATATTATATTTCTGTTGATGTTAATGTTTTTGGACAGCAAGCTTCCCTTTGAAGAATGGGAATATCCATGAAACCTGCTTATTTTTTTCCTAATCACTCTCTCCTATTCCTCCCTTCTCTCTCCATCCACTTCCTTTAAAAAAAAGGCTCCAAAAAGCTCCGGTGAGTGCCAAAGCCCTGACGAAATTAATTTCAACCAGAATTTAAGCCTATACATCAACTCCTACTCCAACACTAGCTCCTTATCAAGTAAATCATTAAACTTCAATTCCGATATGAAATTCCATGTGGATTCTAAAGCAAACTCTCATTTTAGGCTTTTATACAGTAATATTTGATAGTGTTTTTCTCATTCACTTAGTAACAACTGACCTCAGGTTCCTACGACTTGGAAATTTGGGCCAATTTCCATGCCGAAAATATTCAACACCCACTTGAGCCCTTTCAATAGGTGAGACTTTTGTTTTCAAAGTCATTTTCAAATAGAAGCTTCCCAGAAAATACCCCTGGCCTCAGTGTGTAAGAGGAGCTATGTAATTATTACCAGCCGACTGACAGGGATCCTTCCATTGCTTCCTTTGAACTTCCCTCTGCCAACAAACTACTTGAAAACTACTAGAGACCCTTAGTGAGCTGTGAGGTTTGCTATGGCAGTTGACTGAGCCTGCTGAAAGTCTTTCAACCCCCTAAAAAGGTGAATGTTGCTGCCTTGAGGAGGAGAGCAAAGAGAATGAGAGGCACAATCAAGGTGGCAAGAGCCAGGGTATGTTCGTGGAAGCCACTCTGCAAGGGCACTTTTTCCTAGGGAGCTGGGAGGGTCATAACTGTAGTCACTGGGGTTCAGGGAGAGGCTGTTTTAATAAAATTCTCACATAATCATTTGGGTTGGAGGGGATCTAACAGACCATGTTGTTCTGACCCCTCTGCCATAGGCAGGAACACGTTCCACTAGACCAGGGTACTCAAAGCCCCATCCAGCCTGGCTTTGAATACTTCCAGGGATGAGGCTGTCACTTTGGGCAACCTGTGCCAGTGTCTTAACACCCTTACAGTAATGAATTTCTGTATTTTATCTATCTAAACCTACCCTCTTTCAGTTTCATTACCCCTTGTCCTATCTCTACATCATGCCCTTGTAAGAAGTCCTTCTCCAGCTTTCTTGTAGCCCCTCTAGACACTGCAAAATGCTCTAAGTTCCTTCCCTTCTCCAGGCTGGACCACTACAACTCTCAGCCTGTCTTCCCAGGAGAGGTGCTCCACCCCTCAGAGCATTTTCATGGCCTCCTTTGGACTCACTCCAGCAGTTCTATGCCCATCTTGTACTGGCGGCCCCAGAGCTGGACGCAAGAGTTCCAGGTCAGATCTCACAAGAACAGAGTAGAGGGGGTGAATAACATCCTTCGATGCAGCCTGGGATATGGTTGGCTGATAATCATTAATCACAGCCCTCGAACTCCTATCTTCCCCCGGGGAGCAACAACAGGCTTTGGTTTCCCAAGTCGGGCATAGAGGTCATGGCCTTCCTGGTGCTCCCAGCAGCTCCTGCCTTGCCCAGCTGTCTGCTGCAGTCACTGCTGGATACAGCAAATCTCTCCTTGGTGGGACAGCACCACTGCACTGCCAACCAGGGTTCTAAGTGTTAAGGCAATGTCATAAACAAACCATATTTTGGGGAGCTTATTCATATATTCTACCATTCCCCAAGTTTACTGAGTGTTTCTTAATGTTTTAAAAACAAATCAAGGAGTCCTTTGTCACATACTGCAGAGTGTCAGGAATCCTGCTCAGCTTCAGCCAGCTCATTGCGACAGAGCAGGGACACTGCTGTTTGTTTTTAAATATTAGAGGAGACACTTTGACTATCATCTCGCCAGATAAACATTTGGCCTTGTTTTGTACTGAGAGAAGAGTTTCCTTGATGCAAGAGGAGATTACTTAGCTGTGCTCAAAGGCTCAGGAGGTGATAATGATTTAAAGTATCTGCCATAAACAATCACTTAGCCACAGCCAGGGGCAAGGGAGAAGAAAACATCAACGAAGTGAGAAGTGTCAGATTCCATCCTGGCAGGGGGTGGGAAAGAGATAACATCCTCTAGGCCACAGTGTCTGCCCATAAACACCCCTTTTGAATTGGTCAAGTAAGCACAGAGTTGTGCCGTCCACCTTTGGCATGGCTTCAATAAATCAGATCTACAGAAGGATGTTTGACAGGCTTTTAAAGTCGATAGGGAGTGTTATGCTGAGGGAGAAGCTGGTTTTCTCAAACTAAGATTTAGACTTTTCTAAAAAGATAAACAAACAAATCAAGGAGCCTCTTTCACAGATCAGGATGAAAAGAGCAAATCTCCAACTTTTAGTAAACAAATGCAAATTGTGAAAGTGGAAATGTTCTGAAAATATCCGAAGTGTGTAACGTGGTTACAATACTAATTTTTCACCATCTAATTTTTTTTATCTTTTACTAGTCCAGAAGTTATTTATTCTAAAAGCCTTTTTTTCCCCATTACAGAATGTTGAAATAAAATTTTCTGAGACATTTCCTGATATACACATTCATGAAAAAAATCCCCAAACCAACAAAAATCTTCCCTTTGCGGGTTCTTCATCAATATGAAAAGGCCAAAATGGTCCATTAAAATTCTAGACTAGATTCACTGCCCCTCTGTGCAGAGAGCTGCCACAGTGATGTCCTGGCTCTGGCTGACTCCTCCAGTCCAGTCTAGGTAGGTGATACAAGGATTTTCAGGATGAATGAGGTCAGGTAGGCACATACAATCATATAGCAGCGAATTCCATTTGGATGCTAGTACCAGGAGCAGAGCTGAACTCCTGGAGTTGGGTTATCCAGTCACATTTTTTGGTACAGGCTTAAATCGGCTAAGTGACCAGTACAGCAAATAAACCCAAAACACAGACTATATCAGTTCTTTACTTCATATGACTGCAGAATTTTTGATCATGTATCAAAGTGTTATAAGTAGATTTATTGTCTCATGCAGTCACAGCCCTGGTCCTTTGAACCAAACAGCTTTTGCTGCCTCAGGTGACGAAAGAATAGAGCTAAATACGTTAATTATGACAACTGATTGTAGCTGTTTCAGTTATTTACAAGGGAGACAATTAAGTTTGATGGGAAATATTTTGTAGAAACTGAATTTACTTTGTCAAGCAGATGAATGAGGATCAACAGATTAATACTGTTTTGATGTTCTTCACTGAAGGCAGGAAAATGAAAACACTCCCAAGTAAATGTATAGCCAGGATGTTTCTGTAGATATAATTGCTTTGATTATCAATGCAGAAGACTAACATAAAAACAAGATAAAATAATCTCTTTCTGCGGGGATTCCTTTACATACAGGCTTCCCCAGGAGCCATTGCAGCTTATTCAATAATTGCATAGCTATAAATTTTCTGTCTGTCTTCTGCAAAGAATAATATGGCTGCAGGCCTACAGGAGGAAACCCAAAACTGCACCACACCTGCCCAGATTTACCCATAAGTAGCTGTAGATGGCTTAGATACTGACAAGTGAGTTCCTCTACTTTACTGACAAGATTTATAGGGAAAGAGGTAGACCCAGTGAAAGGCTTCATTGTCTGCATGTTAAATGCAAAAGTGCTTCCTGATCCCCTGGAATGGAAATCAAGAGTGTCTTAGTACATCAGAAAGCAGTTTTCCAACAGAAAATGTGGGGAGAAAGAAGTACACTGGACACCATTGTGTGGCCAGTGGGTTATTTACAGCTACCTGATACAAGCAGGAGCATAGGCTTGTATCCAGAGAAATCTGATACTTGACTGAGGGCTGCAAGCAGTAACCTTCTACTTGTTGGTGCGAAGCTCAGGGCCTTCTCCTGAGAGCAAGGGTCTGCCATGCCAGCTTGGGAAACTGAGCATGGCTGCAATTTTGCCTATCCAGCAAACTAGTTACCCTTGAACATGAAAGACAAATTTGAAAAAGCTGATAGGAAGAGAATAATTCTGAGGCGAAAAGTCCTTAAGGTTCCACAACCCTAATATGTGCTAAGCTGGAGTGTCAAAAATGGTTTAATGAGAGTAACATGAAGAAGTACGTGGTCCATTTATCCCTGTATTTTTAGTTATCTGGCAGTACTGTTATTATCAGTGAGCCCTGTGGCTGGTAAGGTGTTGCAAACACATCCTGGACACCTCATGAGAACGGCTCATGACTCAGAGCTTTTCTGTTAATGTAATAAGCCAACAGGGGGTGTTAATGTTTTAGGGGCTAACATAGCAGTCCAGAGTGATGGAATGAGTTTTGCCTGTGTGTTAAATCCTCTTTGAGAAATAAGCACAGTTTATTGAACAGCTGCAATATGATATTCTGTACAGGGAAAAAGCACTCTGTGAAGTTTGGGTGGTTTAGGGTGTGAATGGCCTGCTTGTGAAAATCTTTAGACTCTATGAACAAGAAAATGGGTTTTTAGGTAGTTCAAGGTGCTTGTGTCATTCTTCTACTTAAGCTTCTGCTCTGGAATGCCTAGCATAGGAACAACTTCGACTTGTTGGAGTAAACATAGAGGGAGTAAACCAAGATGAGTAGAGGGATGGAGCACATTTGTGATGAAAAGCTAAAACAATTGGGATCGTTCAGCCTGGAAAAGAGAAGGTGACCCTATTGCAGCCTTCCAGTACCTGAAGGCAGCATGCAAGAAAGATGGGGAGAGACTATTTACAAGAGTCTGTAGTGAAAGAACAAAGGGGAATGCCTCCAAACTGAAAGAGTGTAGGTTTAGATTAAATATCGGAAAGAAGTTCTTCGTTGTGAGAGTGATGAGGAATTGGAACAGGTTTCCTAAAGAAGTTGTTGCTCCATCCCTGTAAGTGGGGCTTTGAGCAACGTGGTCTAGTGAAATGTGTCCCTGCCCACAAGCAGGAAAGTTGGATTAGATGATTTTTATGGTTCCTTCCAATCCAAGTCATTGATTCTATGATTCTACAATTCTTTGATCTAGCTTTGAAACAATATGACGATTATAGAAGAAAGCCCTGTCATGCTTGGCATGTTTTGTGACATTAGTATTGTTCTGAGGTCAGCAAGAGCTTTGATCCCAGCTCTTTATTTTCACGACTGCATGAAGTACTGGTAAACCTCATTCTCTTTACTCTCATGACCAGTGACAGGACCCGAGGGAATAGTCAGAAGCTGAATCAGGGGAGGTTTAGGTTGGATATCAGGTAAAGGTTCTTTCACCCAGAGGGTGGTTGGGCACTGGAACAGGCTTCCCAGGGAAGTGGTCACAGCACCAAGCCTGACAGAGGTCAGGAAGTGTTTGGACAACTTTCTCAGACACACTGTGGGATTCCTGGGAAGTCCCATGCAGGGCCAGGAGTTGGACTCAATGATCCTGATGGGTCCCTTCCAACTCAGCATATCCTATGATTCTTTTATTTCCATTCCTGCTATACTTTAAAAATCTGACACATCAGAGCAGCAGCTTAACACCCTCATCCTTAAAGCATCAGTTATTGAGTGTATTGTACTTTAATAGCAAACTTGTCTCTTTCATGATCCTCTCTTCTCTCATCCTTTGTATGGAGTTTTGGCTAGACATGTTCCAGTTCTGCTGTCAGAAAAGTAATTGTCCGAAACTAATGGAGAAACTCGTGCAGAAGCTGTCCAGTGAATTAAGTATCAAATATTGATGTATTTTTCTTATCAGGAGAGAATACAGCTTGATTTTTAAAAAATTGATAGCACATATTCTTCAGAAATCAGTTTGTTTGTCAGGTCACACAGCAGTACAATCACCTCTCATCTTCTGATAAAGTCACAGATTCATCTCCTTTATCATCAGCTGTCTAAAGGTTAGGCATCTGGCCTTAGCTCATCATCTGGGCTCCCCCAGTAGTCTCTGATGAAAGACAGACTTCCTCCTCATCCCTCATATACATCTGTTGGAGAAGATTAATTGTCCTTTGTAGGTGCCTGCCTCTTCATAAACTACAGAGTACTGGCATGGCTGGCTTAAACTCGATGCCTAGCCCTTAGACAGCTGAAATAGGGTGAGATATGTCTCACCTCCACACAGCTGACATGATTTCCTACTTGTATTTCTATTCTTTCAATACTTTGAAAGCCATGTCAAGAATTTTTATTTTTCTCTGTGTGCCCCTTGAAAACACAAGGACAGACATTTGTCTTGCAGGAATCCTGATCCAAACATAACCTGGGTTTAGGAAACTCTGCCTCTCCTTCTGTGCGGCACCTTCAGGTTTGGTAGGTTTCAGAGTATCTGTAGATCTATTCTTTTTTGACACTGACAGAAAAGCTTCTTAATCCCATGCATAATGAAAAGGAGCAACAGCAAAACCCTCAATAAACCCTCAAAAGAAAAGAAGATTGTTTTGATAGCAAACTTTGAGATAATCCCATGAAAAAAGTATTGCTGTATTCTGTCAGCTCTCCTACATTTTATTCTCTGGGATAGAGGGAGTGTGGATATTCATGTATCCCATTGTCCAGGAAGCTGTCATTCAGATAAGCATGGAACTACCCCCTCAGGGACAGTATCAAGCAATCCCCCTTCCTGAGAAGAAGTGGGATTTAGGGAGGGTTTTTTAAAGTAAAAACTGCCTCAAGGGTCTGGAGAGCAGATGAAAGAATTCACAAACTTCCAGGTTTTCTTCCATTACCACCTGGACTTTTCTGCATGCCTGGTAAGTAAGGTAAAATTTAAAATCTATTATCTCCTTCTCAGTCACAGATAACAAGGTCAACAGGTGTAAATGAATGCCACTTTTCTGTGAATCTACATACTATTTCTTGAGTGTGCTGTTCTACTACTTTAATGGCCTTCCTTATTTTTGATTGCAGTGATAAGTGTAAATATATTTTTTAAGGTTGTAGTCTAATGATCCGTTTAAATTAGATGGTGGGTTACTGGTTGGTTTTGGTTTTTTTTTCTTTTTCTGACAGAGTGACAAGCATTGGTTCTGGTTGAGTTTTGTGTTTAATTTTCATAATTCAACAGCACTGAAAGGTCCTCTGTACTTCTAATGAACTAGCCACATATTTATTTTAGATACTTAACTTCTGGCATCTGACTTTGAATGCCTTGTTCAAAGATCAAAGTCTCTGAATTTGACAGCTCTCGTTAAATTCCTTTTTTTTTAACTGTTTTGTGCTATTACACAATTTATGTGCACTACATATCAAAGCTGTGTTGGTGAGACAGGTAAAAACATGTTCTTACAGAGAAAATTGATGACAGTAAAACTTTGGCTGCTGGGGAAGCAGGAAGTGATCCAGGACTCTCTGTTCCAGTTTCCAGCCAAATGTGGTGACTCCTGCTGCTCCTTCAACTCACTTCCCAGAGAGAAGGGGAGTTTCCTGCCTCCTCCTGGTCTCACTCCCTGCTCCCACCACATATCACCACAGTATGTGAAGTCATGCAGTTCTGGGGTTAGTCTGAGTCTTGCCCTGTCCTTGTGGCTGTGTAGGTCCTGGAGCAGATCCATCTCTGCAAAAGCACTATGGAATAGATGTATAGGGCTTGCCTGATGAGAATGTCCCACAAGGCCCCTTCACACACAAGAAGTAGAATGTGATGGTAAATGGGAATGTCTCCAGAAGAAACAGGAAAGAGGAGATAAGCTCAACTGCTGACTGCAGTTGCCTCTAAGAAAAGTTAGTTCCAGGAAGATTAGAGCATTGGAGAAAGCAGGGGAAGGGAAAGGGGGTGAGCAAAGTAACAAACAAGAAAAGAGATCATTATGGAGACACTTCAGAAGAGAAAGGGCAAAATGGGACAGCAAGCAGTTTTTCAATTAAAACTCTCCCCCTGTTGGACACCAGAATTTCTACAGAGGAAAAAAACCCAAGTGCCCATTTTCATATCATTCTTGATTTAAGCATCAGCCTTTTCCTGCTGCAGGATAAAACCTTTGCTCAGTGTAAGCCACTGAGCAAGCTGTGGTTAAAGCACCCCACAGAAACGGAGAGAGCTTTGGTCACAATGTTTGTTGGAATTGTTTTCTAAGCATTTACCTTCTCTTCCCATGTAGATCAAACGTTAGGATAGCATTCTGTGTTTGAGATAATAAAGACCTTGCTGGAAGGCAGACATCAGGTCAAACAAATCTCTTCATTAAGATGGTTACCACACTTGCTCTGGGGCTGCCTCCCTCAGCTCAAAGGACAGGATGAGCCAGATCACAGCAAACTACACCCATCTCTGTATACACACTACTGCGTGTTTCACATGAATTTCTTATCTGTGCTACTGCATCTCCTCTACAGTAAAATTTATAACTAAATAAACCTGTTTCTTATTGATGGATCTTTCACAGCTGGGGTCTCTAGGGTGAGCTGTGACAGAAATTCTCCCTTTAATGGGCATCTTCATTATGTTGCACCCTATCTGGTGAATCTAAGCCTCCAATAAAGTCTTTCAGGCACTGGAAAACAAATACTGTCTCCCCCTTTAGTCAGCTGCTTCAACACATAAAGGGACAAAATATCTTTGGGAACTTCAGATCTCTGTCAAAAGGCACTGAATTTGACAAATGGATTCAAAAGGCATCATGAGGAAGGGGATAAAATGAAATGTGTAGGTATACATAAGTGTTCCCATAAACTCTCTTTTTTTAAGAGATTTTGCTAAAACATCGATTTGCTACTGTCTGAAGCTTTCTTCTCTCTAGCAGAGGGATCTTCTTTGGAGTCAAGAGAATAACCTTCTGACCTTGAGCCACCTCCCTGACTAACAGCTGGCCCATACAGCTAATCCTTCAATTTCATGAGCTGACCAAAATAAAGCCATAATTATGCTATTTGTATTTTCTCTGTTCTACAATTTTAGGCCATCCCTAAAACACATTTGCCAGATGTTTGAGAAAGACACAGCATGCCTATGGACAAAGTAGTTTTCCAAAAGGTGAAAAATAAAGGACAAAAGAATTGACCTTTCTAAAGCGAACACTTTTCACCTGTAAAATGGATATAATATTTAGTATGTCCCTGTATTTCCAAGGACAGCTTTTGTCTTCTGTTAGATTTACTTTTACAATCAATGTTGTGATTAAGTGTTGTGCTAGAAGCTGTGTAAACAAATGAGAAATCAAATCTTAGACAAA
The DNA here is from genome assembly GCA_013399455.1 of Anthoscopus minutus. Taxonomy (NCBI): domain Eukaryota; kingdom Metazoa; phylum Chordata; class Aves; order Passeriformes; family Paridae; genus Anthoscopus; species Anthoscopus minutus. The sequence goes on from VWYI01032846.1 coordinate 20,383, forward strand.
CAATTAATTCCCCTGCACATTCCAGGAGTATAAACTAAGTATTTATTTCCATGTGATCAGCTAATTAATAATATATCCCAACATTATGTTCAAAACAGTAAGACAGATCATGAGATCTTGCTGGGCTTTTAAACAATGATTCCTAGGTGGTTTTGGTTGGACCAAACTGTCAAGAATTAAGGGATACATGCTGGACATCCTCCAAAGAAAATCTATTCACATGGTATGGCTCTGTGTACACCAGCCTGGAGCAGCAGCACTGATACTTTACCATCCTGTCCAAGCAGCTCTGATGCTCAGCAGGGCTAAGATGAGCAATGCTGAGCTAACATAGGTCTGCCTCTGGACCCAGCTCTGGGGGCTTTCAGCATCGTGCTCTTTCCAAAATTAACAAATCCTCTCCATCCAGCCTAAGGGATATGGCCTCAGAATGGGGAAACAGATGTTGATTTTGTAGGAGATGAGTGCTGGGGTCCTCACAGGCTTCCTGGCAAGCAGTGTGGGGAGCTAAACTCTTCTTTGTACTTCAGCATGTAATTAGAATAAATGCAGTTCTTTGAAACAAGCTGGCATCTTGTATGTCGTTCATTACACATCTAAAAGCCTCACACATTTAGCTCAGAAGAATAGTAAATAAGTTATAAAATTGCCCATGGCACACCATCACTGTAAACATTAGGTATCAATACTTTACAGATTAAAAATGTCGCTGAAATTCATCTGTGAGGAGAAGCAGTTTCCTTCACACAGTATAAATGACATTTTTACCCCAAAGAAGAAAAGAGTTGTTGTTGTGCTATGATAAAGTAGCCATGGGAGGAGGGGAAGAAAGCATGTTGGGGAAAAATAAGTTAAGGGACATAGAACTGGCCAAGGGGATGCTAATATCCATTTTATTGTGACTTTTTATGAAAGACTTCTGTCTTTTGTCATTCCTTCCTTTCTGTGAGGTGTAATCTCTCCATTTCTTTGCTTTTGCAGATCTGTTCCCTTAGGGGTTGTCCTGGTAACACACTGGCAGATTATCTAAAAGACAACCAGAAGTATAGAAACAAAGAAGTATGCCTAGCAATTATACTTTATAACTTAGAACTATGACCATAGTAACAATAATGTGTTTGTGGCCATTTCTATTTTCTTTCTCTCTCTGTGCCAAAAAGAGGAAATTTAAAACATCCTTACATAAGATAATAGTGTTTCTGTATTTGTTCCATTAATGTCGATGGTGATTTCTCTTTGGTTTCTATGAGAAGACATAAAATTGTACACTTGTAAATATGTCTCTAAATATTTCTTAAAGCATTTTTACCTTACAGAAAAGAATAGAAACTAGAAATAGGAAAACTCTGAATTGAAATAGTTATGTCTTTTCCTGTCACTCTAGAGCCATATATTTCCAATGTTTTGTCTAGTTTAAAACAAACACCTTTCTAGTTTGAAGGCAGTTTCCAGCAGAAGCCCAAAATAAGCAATGTAGAAGGCAGAAAGAACACAGAAGCAATTGTAGGCTGAGCAGATGGGAAGAGAAAGCACCTAAAAGACAGAGGTGAAGGAAATGCCTAAGATAGTCTCCTATTTCAGTTTTCAGAGGATTTTCCAAGCTTCCCCACAGTGTTAGCACCCCATCATTTCCCTTCTACATATGGTAACAGTGGGTGAGCTAACTCCAAAAAACTCATTTTTTCCCCCAGTTAGTGAAAGGCTGCTCCACAGGCCCTGCTTGGTGACACTAAATGTCAAACACGCCTTCACTCCACGTGTTCCACCCAGCCTTACGGGAAGGGAGCCAAGTGGGAAGGTTTGTTCTAGCAAATATGTGGCAAGGACAAGCAAGACAAGAAACTCAGTCATTTTAGGAGTATCCCCATCACTTGTCATCCTCAGGGAAAAAAACAAAACCAAAACCAAAAAAAAACTTAAAAATAAAAAGCTTTCATAGGAGATATGGCTATTATTTGACCCATTTGGCAAAATGATTGGAAGGATTACTGGGTTTGTGATGTTTGATCAGCTTTGGCATTGCTGTCCTATGGAGTATTACTATTAGTTATCAAATTTATTTATTCTAAGGCAGCAGGCATTAATATGAGCCCGAGTTCACAGCAACTGCTACAGTCATGCTGATTTTCCCTTCAGTGGTGGAGTTTCACTAAGGAGTAATTTGCAATACCTCAGGAGGCTTAAAATAAAAGACCTAATTAAACATGAGAGCACTGCCCTACGTCTTTCCTATGTGACAGAAAGCACCAGAAAGACAGGGAATTACTTTGGGCTTCATTTTCTGTAAAATGCTGTTACTTGGCTCATCACATAGTGCAGTCTGGAGTCTCCCATACCTGAGGGAAGGATCTGCATTTGCCTGGGATCTTCTCTGAGCCACAGGGCTGCAACCCACTCTGGTCTTGAAAAGGCTTAAGCAATATCAAGTGTATCTTGTATTAGGTAGTACAATCCTTTTAGTCATTTTTGTCTCTGTTGGCATAACTATTGTCTCATTTTCCCATTTTCAAAGACTTTATCTGCTGCTTGTAATCCCTTGCAGAGCAAGCTAGCCTCTATGGCCACATTGTGGCAGTGTACATCACAGAGGTCAAACCTGAAACTTTTTCAATTGATTTTGAGTATTTATAATAAATGAGTAACAGTAATTTCTATTTGAAAATTTCACATAGCAGGACCTGTATCATATTTCGTTCACTTATGTGACAATATTCACAAACTTTAGGGCTTTACCGTGCTGCAACCTTCACACACAGCTTCTGAAGATAGATATGAAACACATGTACCCTTAGATGTTATATTATACTGTATGAGAAGCAGGCTATATATGTTAGACCAATTAGTGACGTTTTAGTCAGCTGTGCTTAGTTAACATGTCATTAAATGGCCAACAACAACCACATAAGTGCAGATCGTCAGGGTTTGATTATACTTCTCCTTAGTCAAATAAAGTTTTGTCAGACCTTTGATGTATCCCTAACTCTCTGATGGTTTCCATATTTACACCAGCAGGCACAGCAATTCTCAAACTGCTCAGTTCCCTTAGGGAACCATATTTACCTCTTTGGACACCTGCAGTGCTCTCCTGTAGGTTTATCCTTTCACCAGCTACTGACTCTAAGTGAAACTACATCAGTATGGGTTGAATTTTACATGAACTTATGCTAAGAAATGTATATCAAGAGATAACACTCCTGCTATTGTAACCTAAGCCATGGCAGAAGAGATTTTTCCGTGGTTTAGGGAAATAGTGTACAAAGTATAGGAAAAAGTCCAAATTTATTTTTTTTTCAGGCAGCTAAACCATTGATCATCTGCTAAAGCAAACAAAAGCAGCTTCTTTCAAGAGAACAGAATTTTAAAAGCTAGTGTTTGACAGGTATTTTGTACAATTCAACATGATGTTTTTCAGCACTGTCAATCAAAATATATCTCTTTTCTGTCTTTTTGTCTTTTGTCAGCTGAAAAATTTAGATTTTCATGGACTGATGATATGTTTTCTTTAGCCAGAAAAAAAAAAAAAAAAGAAAAAAAGGGAAAGAAAAAGAAATCCAGCAAAGCAAAATCCTCCAGGAAATCAGAGATGTAACCTTCAAGTATCAACACTGTGTTCCTTACCCAAAATCCAGCCCAAGATGGGGGGATCTATAGGATAAAACTTCAAACCAGTTGTAATCTTCCGGGAAGCCCCTTGGCATTAGAGTATTCCCAGACTTTATCTTCTGCTTTAGGAAAACAGTTGTGGCTTAGTGAAAAGGAACAGTTTGTGTGCCTTAGGACTGATTCTCTAAGCAAGCCTAAGCACTGTATTTAGGGACAATAGGCATCTAGCTTTAAATTCACACTTCTGATGTGAATTAAAACACTAATGAAGACGTTCTTAGAGGGGTCATGAATCTACACAGTTTCTGTGACAAAACATCCCACTAGTCAGCTGTGATGGAAAAAGGACAACAGTCCTTGTGGGGGAGTATTTTAAAATTAAATATAATTAATTTTGCCTTAATCTTCTGCTCTGTAAAGTGTGATCTCTGAGCAGCTGTGTCAAGAGCAGTTCCTCTGCCTGGGTGCCCACTGCTCCTGGGCAGGGTGGTGGGGCTGGGGCAACCCAGAGGCAAAAATACTCTCCCCTGCTCCCATGCTTACTTCCATTTACATGTGAACTAGAATGCTTCCAGACGATAAGAGGGTGGGATATGCCCTGAAGGTTTTTGGAATCTGAGGAAAGGAGAAGAGCATTGGCTCCCATTCCCTCCGTTTGCCTCCCAGGTTGGGCAGAGCCAGCAGGGTGAAAGCAATCTCTGTCCTTCTGCCTGTTTGCCCATGTTGATAACTTCTGTAATGTAAAGGCTACCAGCTCCACACAATTTCTGTGTACTTTCTCCATATGAGGTCCCACTGTAGAGTCTGTTCCACGTGTGTACTTTCATTTCAACTCCTAGATTTGCACAGCTGAATCCTGTATGTTTGAAAAGTGAAGTTTTTACTGGAAACACTGTCATAACCGTTAAGTGTAGCAGCATGAATGATGCTTCTCTGGCACTGAGGTAATTTTTATAAGGTAAATAAATTCCAGTTATTGATGTTACAGAAGGTGCCTCACAAAAGGGATGAATTACTTTGCAGATATTCTGGCTGCTGTTGCTGAAAATTGCAACTTTAAGTGAAGAAAAGTGTATATTCATTCTCTTTGTATGTCTCTTTCCACATTACTCATGTTCTTGATGGGGGATGGCAGTAATAGGGTCTGCTGCTAATATTGCAGCTGTAAGATAGCTGACTTCCCCAGACTGCTCAGCCAGTGAGTCACACGTCATCCCAGCAGGTGCACTGTGAAACACGTATTTCCCCCAGTCTTAGAGACCCCTGTATTAAAACACTGAAATGAGCTGGAACGACAGAACTGAGTTACTCAAACTGCCCTGCATTTCAGCTGCAATTCTGTTCTGGGATGTTAAAGAAATGCAATCATGTGGGTTGTGGAATAAAATCTTTTTATTATTGCTATAGTAACATTGGGTTGGGTTTCGTTACAATATGCAGAGGAAACACAAATTAAATATTTTTCTATGTTCTTCTGTAGAGAAAAAGGTTGCAAAGACTTGCAGTTTAGCAACATTAAGGATTTAGTTCACAAGTAATAAGTTCTTAAATGGTCTTAATACTAACCTAAATATTTAAATAAGTGCTGCCTGAGGATTTTATTAATCAAGCTTAATACTAGCTATAGACAGGCTCAGATATAATCTCCCAGCTTTTTCATAAATCGTTTGCATGTAAAGAGCTTGGCTTATTAAATTACTAGATGACACGCTGACTTTTCAGGAAAACACAGATACCAAGGAAAATAATGTACTTTAAATTATGTCCATGTTGAATGTGTGTGTGTAAATGAGAACAGCTCAAATTTTCTAGTTTCATAACTCTGTGTCTTTGTCCATTACTATGTATTTTTCATAAAAATTACCTGGGCCTTACATCATTCCATGTCTCCAGCTCACATTTTTAAAGACTTCTGCCTGGGCTATGTTGATCTCTGGTTAAGATTTTGAAAGCTTTGGTGGCCCAGAATAAAGGTGTGCTGGTCCATGTTAGCATGGCCAGTTCAGCTGTCATAGCTGTTTAGAAAGCTGTTTCTGAGTGCTTACAGATACTGGCAGCTGCTTTCTTACTCATTGAGTAGTTAGGTGGCAAACATGTTCCCCCTCCCTTAAGTTTTGGGAGATATAAGGACCAGGTTGCAGAGGGAGATTGGCCCGCACATGATCATGCTTCAGCCTTGGTAGGACAGTACTGGAGAGTCCCAGAACTGCTGATGAGAAATAAAACATCTGGAAGAGATCATCCTCAATGCTTTGGTGCTATAGGTGTACTTTTGAAAATGGTAGATAAATTAACCATTTCCAGTAGCCATGCAAAGCATTCAGCAAACCCAGCTTCCTTGAAAGGAATAAAACCTACTGCATGTACAAATTGATTATATGGCACATAGACTAAGGAAGGATGAATTCCAGATTATGTTGTGTAGCCTGTCCAGAAAGGCTGAACAAAAGATTTGGGCTGGAGTTAGCCAAGACCTTCTAAAAACCTGAAGGGTGAAAGTTGAATCATTTGTTTGCGGTTTTTCCATGGTTTTTTTTTATACCTAATTACTCAAGATGTAGAAGTGCATCATGTTGACAGGATTCGTAGATAGGACTTCTTTTCTCATCCAAATATCCTAACCAAGCTATGAACAGATGTTTCTTTCTTAACACAAAGAATTTTATCTTCTTTATGAACAGTGTCACAGACTTCCCAGGTAAGATTTAGAGTGCCATTGCCAAGTCATCTGTGTAAGATGCACTAGCAAGGTAACAGGTGAATTCCTGTGAATCCCTGGAGGCTGAGCAGAAAACTGAGCCCAGAGGTCTCATTAGAGCTAAGAAGTCAACCACACATTTTGCAAGAAGATGAAGGTCCCCTAAACACACATGAAAATAAAGCTGCAGATATGTGCAAAACTTCCAGGTGAAAGGAGAGCTGTGGCTGCAGGTATGTACAGGAATGACTGTATTTTCTTTTCTCTGTCATCTTTCCCATAGAATTGCTTATGTAGCTATTATCTCCCAACTTTCCCTGGGAAAAAAGTATATTTATTGACACAGAGACCACCTGTATCACATGTTTGCACCATACATCACATCTTACAATGCACTCTGCCTGCCTGTGCTTTACAGGGTCACCCTTAATTCCCTATCATGTTAGAATATGCAGCTAACTCTGAGGGCCTTTGCACCTCCAGAACAGATGTAGCCAGTGATTTTTATCTGCACCTCAGGTATAACCATGGCCTTGAGCCAATGTACACACAAAATACATTAAAATTAATGTGGACTTGATCCTGGTGTTGGCAGCAAAGAGGCAGCTCCTCTTGGCTCTTATTTGGAAACATTCAGCTAGGCATCAATGTATGCTCCAATGTAAGCTTCCCAGAGTTACTGTAGGAATTCTGTTAACCACAAGCAGGTCTGGTCCCCTACTCTTGCAATATACAGGCAGAACCATTTATTGGATTTACACATGACAGTGGTGGGTTGTGAACCCCTAAAGGCATGGACTGTGTGCAGTTTGTGGTCCCCACACCTACAAGAGACTGCTCATGAGCATTTATGTGCAGCCCCTATATTTCATTGGAGTTTTACATGGGGCCATTTCACCCTACTGATTTGGTTGACTCATTCTGTGACCTCTTTTAGAATGAAACAGATACTTGGGATGTGATCCAGCTGCCCAGGTCTGTGAGTTTTATCACACAAGGTGCTAGAGGTTGTTCAAAACAGGAGCAGTAAATACATGGGCCCCTAAGGGACACCTGGCAACCTCCTGAGGGGACAGTAGGTGAACAGGATCCCTGGTGCACCACAGATGACATCAGCTTCCCGTGAGTAGCCAGCTGACCATCCAAGATCCTACTTGCTTAGTGGTGCCAGTAGAGCCCACCCCCTGACTGAAAAGGTGTGCACTTTCTGGAGAGCTGCATAGCTCCTTGGTCAATGTGAATTAGTTCACTAGTGATGAGAGGGAAGTGTCCAAAACCTACAGTGAGACATCAAAATCGAATGTCTTGGTCTGTGAGTGCGTCTTGTTTCCTGAAGTTTCTTTTCTTCATAATTCACACCTACATTAGATGAACACCACATATCCTACAGGAATAAAGTCAATGATGCAGTATAACACCATTTATGTACTGTCTTCATGATTTTCAAGTGTAAAACATCACTTCTAAATAATGGCTAAAATATTTTATGAGCTCTTGGATTTATGTTGTGGATATGGACATGTCTCAATCCAGTGTTTAGATTGTATTTCTTGTCCAGGCCATGTAAGGTCCTGCAATTTTGTCCTGGTTTTGAGGCATATTCAGATGTCCTTTGGTAGATCTAGCAAATACACTGAAGCTGTCTAGCAAATACCTTGAGCTGCCTGTGACTGCCCATGACCTAGTGTTCATCATTTCTCCAACTGAGATGTGGTAAAAGATCAGGTAGGAGCAAAATGGACTGAGTGGTTTTGAGGGTTGTAATAAGCAGTGTAAGTGATGTTTGTGTGGCATTTACTGATGTGGGAAGGATAGCCAGCTTGATGAGAGAGTTCATAAAAAACAGAAAGAGGCAGTGGTATCCTAATGTACCGTTGAAGCATCCAAAAAGGCAGAACTAATTACAGTCTGCAGCTCTGACCAGATCAGGGCATGAACCAGTTTTCAGTGTGAGTTCGTGCAGCAGTTAACACTGAGGCATACTGGCCTCTTACCAGGAATCCCAGGACCTCTTACCAATGCAATGAACAGCCTTTGGAGGGATTGAAAGACGGGGCCATCTAGACTGGTGTTCTATTACAGTTTTCCTCTGCTAACCCCTTGACTTAAATACTTGCTCCCCTTTTCCTGGCACTGCTTGCATCTGCCCATGCTTCACCATTCATTTTCTCATGCATCTACTTGAGTGGATGGATTATGAATGAAAGGAAGGAGCACATCCAGGTATAAAGCAGCATATTTATTTATTAATTTATTTATTATTCAGAGGCAGCAGGTGAAGGTATAGCAAAGGACCGAGAGCAAATCATGAACTGAGAAGGAGGAAAGAGGAAAGAAGCAGTATTTGTTCAACATCCATTCAACTACTGCTGTCATGCTCACAGACTGCTCTCCATGAAGCTGAAAGCTACACCAGCCGGTCTCTGCCTTTGTCTGGCTCATTTCATGATTTAAACTGGGTTTTCACATCTCTCTGCACTTGCCAGACAAAAAAGGAAGGTTGTAAACAGGCTGGAAAAGACCTGCATACTACAGGGTTTACAATTTGTAATAGCTCTGGTATGTTTGTGTTCAGAGATTAATTTTACAAAGCAAACTGGAGCACGTTTTGTGTGTTTGTGCTTATTACTCCCTTGGCATGCATTTTCCCCCACAGTAAGTGCTTGAAGTAAAGTAATGCATCTCTAATCCTACCAGTGACTTCTGCCCTCTTTGTCTGCGTTGCACAGAGGGTTTTTGCTGGCTGGAGGAGCCTCCTCCTGTGGTTTCATTTGGGTCCCCTTCTTTCAGCTTTTTGCTGAGACTCAGCACTCTGAGGGTGTGTAAAGCCTGTGCCATGGGCTGGCTCCTGACTCAGCATTATGGCTGGGTGGACACTGGGCTTTGTGGTCACCCACCCTGTCCTGGTGACTCAGAGGTAAAAATTCATTCCCTGCCTTAACTCTGGTGTTTACAGCCTGCCAAGTTCTGGCCTGGAGCATGCTGTAAATCTCAGAGAGAAGACCATAAACAAAAAATGCAGCCCAGTACCAGTCCAAGCAGAAACTTGAGGAAGGGGGAGAGATTTTATCCCCTTGTAGGTGAGTGTAGTGGTGCAGTAATCAGGATGCTCACCTAAAATCATAGGACATTTTACCTTGGATTAGAACAAAACCCAGATGTCTGGCTCCATGATATTTAATCATCTGCTTATTGATATCTTCAGGCTCTAGTCCAGTGATAAGGAAATCCAGCTGCATTTGTAGGGACCTGGGTGAGATCTCTGGTCCAGTTTGCTTTGGGTTCAGACTGATGGATTCAGACTGATGCCTCTCTGGATGCTGCCTTTAGTTTAAATAAATGAAAAGCGTGTACAACAAATGGACATATTTTCTATGCCTTGGTCAAACATAGCTATAGATGATGGGTTGCCTTGAGTCCCCAGCAAGCCTCGAGAATTTAAATTAGTTGCAGGTGGTGACAATAGGCAGATTTGCTCTAGCTATGGTCTGGTTCCATCAAGTTTTTGCCTTACTTCTTTGAGGCTCTGGAATTAGGCATTTTCTCTCAGCTGCCCTGAACTTTCTGAACTCCACCCAGCCTGGACAATCCCTGTCCTTGTACACAATGTTTCACTGAAGGCTGATCTTATATAGATTCTTTAGAAGAGAGTCAGAGTCAACATTTTTTGTGTTCTAAGAGATACAGAAAGAGACACTGAGACTCTACTAAACTCTTCCACGCCAGCAGAGAGTCCCTCACCACCTCTAGGATTGTCCATGTACAACACTAAAAACTACACTCATAACAAGGCTGCTGCATTGTTTTTCTCCTTTCTCATTTGCTTCCCACTGTAAACACAATGAGGTCACTGCCTGGTTTTGTGGATCACGGCGGGTCCCCTTCCTTCCGTCCCTGCCTTGGATTCCTCAGGGCTGTAGGCGCACATCTGGCCCCTCAGCCCACCAGTGCCAGCACTTCCCCCTCATTTAGCCACCACCAGTGGGCACACATCCCTCAGTGGTTGTGGTCAGCCCTCACAGTGCTGTGGGCTCACCCTGTGATGCTGCTGTTCAGCTGAACCAGGCTGTATGGCCCTGAGAGATCTGAGACGGAAAGTTAAATGAACCTTAATAACAGCAAATTATCAATGGATCACTCAGTTATGCTGCAGCCAGAAATTCCAGGGTTCCCATGACCCTCCCTAGTGCACTTACAGTGCTGGCACTCAAAAATGTCACAGCTGACAACCAGAAAGCAAGGGGTTTAGGCATGCTGGACTCGTTCCCTGTATTTTTATTTGAGAGTGCCAATAACTGTGGTGTCTAAGTACCAGTTGTCCTCTGAACAGCCTGTGTCACATAAAAAGGGATCCATCACACCTATAGTCAGCTTTCTCAAAGCTGCCTGGCCTCCCAAGTTCATCAGGTTCCCTCTGCAGATGAGCTGAGGAGAAAACATGTCCAGAGGGTTAATTTTCACACTTGCTTCTTTTTGCCTCTGTCTTGCAGTGGAAGTCAGGGAAGGTACGAGGCTGATGAGAGCTGTTGTTCATAGACAGCTTTGGCTGGAAGGGTTTCAGATTGATGAATGAAGATAGGAGGAAAGATCAGCCTGCAAGGGACATGTACCAAAACAATAAAAGAGTTCTTTTCCTTTGGTATTTTCTATTTTGAGATCTGGTATCACAAGGTGCTGTGGAGGGAGCCACCTCTGACAGTAAGTATTTCACAGATCAGAAATAGCTTGTTTAAGATCTAACACCAGAAGCTAATTCAGACTAGAAATTCACATTTTAACAATATAAATAATTCATCATTGCAAAAGTTTGATGAAAGATGTGGCAAAATATCCAACATGTAAAATCTTCACCATATGAACAATATCCAAGTGATATTTATGCTGTAACTAATACAGGAATTACAATATGGATGTGACTGGGAGAAGTTCATTCCTTTATACAATGCAGAGAATTACATTTGAAAATACAGTGTTTCTTTCTAAACCCATCTGACAAGATTCCTGAAGTCTACAATGGCCAAAGATGGCAACCAGAGTGGGAATACACAGAGAATTCAAATAATTAGGAATCTAAACCTCCTGGAGCAGAGATGTATTGGTATGTCTTTTCTATCAAGCTGTGTATTTATGGCATTGTGTATTTTGTTGTCTGTCTTTTCCTTCATATTTTTGCCCTCATTCTAACTGCAAGAAAATTCATTGTTGTGGCAATTAGAGAAAAGCTCACTCAAGTTACAGGCTGAGTGGAACCAGTGAATTTTCTGCTCTTTTCTGCTTTTGCTAACCACCAGCAAGTCTGATCGTGTTGGGAAATTTGGCTGCAGTAATAGCTGCAATGCAAACTAGTGCTACACTTGATGGGCTTGAACCAAAGGCAGTTGAAAGATGTTTAGTAGTGACTGAATGACTGGAGAGTCCTCAATTCTGAATGCAATCCTGCTAAAAATGCAAGGATTTACATGCACACAAAGTACAAGTTCCTGTCCAAACTTGAAAAGGGTGCAATCCCCTCTCCAGCTGCTATTTTACCTACACCCCAGCAATCCAGAGGGAAAAATCCACAAACATTGTAGTGGACTTTGGGTTTTCCCTTGGAGCAGATGTTACTCCCTTATCCTGATGATGTTACTCCCTTATCCTGAGTAAGCCTTTGCTTACTGTCTGTAGTTGCCTTTGCCTAGACATCCTATGCCTAGCTGGTGTGTCCCAGTCCCCAGAGTCCCTGGTGCTCCCTGTGGCACATTGCTGCAGACCCAGAGACAATATTTCCAGGGTCCTGGATCTATTCCCTGGTAAAGACATCCATGCCTGGAGCTCTGTCAGCCACTGGATGCAGCAGATGGCAAGAAGTCAACACACTGTGTTTGGTGGAAGATGTTGAACAAATGTTGCGACGAGATTTCAGATTTAGCTTTCTAAAGGAACAGAGCTGTACCACAACATTTACAAACAGCTCCAGTTACAACTGCATAACACCAGCCAATATTCAGAAGCTGTGCCAGGAAGCTCTCCACATTGCTACACTCCCTCATTAATAGCATTTTGCCAAGCTGCCCTCTGGGACAAAATTATTGTAAAGTGGTTAAATGTCTGCTTGTGGAGGAAAGCTTTATTTTACCGTTTAACCGCAGTCTGACTCAAATTCCAGCACACAAACCAGGAGGTACCTGGGATGCATTATAGCTGCATCTGGCCAGATTTTCTAGCTCTACAAAAGACCACAGACATGAGTGAGATTGATTTATTGATCTCCTCTCCCTCCCACAGCTTACACAAGCAGTGGCAAGAAGCTACTCCCACACACACACCTGCTTCTTGATTTACCACATAAATGTTACAACAAGCAACACTAAGATCACACCCACCTTTTCTTTAGCCTTCCAAGGCTCCTAACCAGAACAGCTTTATCAAGACAAGATATTTCTCTGATAAGAAAACTCTGATATGAAGTATGTTTGTTGAAGCAGAATAGGGAATATCTAAGAGAAGACCATTATTTTATATGCTGACAGTAGGAGAGTGACTTCAGTACTTCCCACTGCTGACCTCTTTAGTGCAATGATCTTCCTTTGTAAAGAAGATCTGCAACTGCTTTATATTTTTCCATCTAAACATTCAGCAGTCATTACTGTGAGAAGGGAAAAATAAACAGACTTCAAACTGACACAGTGAAACACCAGCCAGCGAAGAGTTTCTCCTAATGGCACAAACCAGAATAAGCAATAAAGACCAAGCTCTCTGCATCCAATACAGATCCCATGTGTGCTTTAATAACAAAGGATAAAAACCACTGTGTTTCCCTCCTGTATTGAAATACTAGATTATAAAAAATAATGACTAGAGCAACAAGATGTAGCCAGGGGGAAGTTCTAGGAGAGTTTTCTGTTGAAATGAGACAGACATCATACGATGTCCATACAGAGTCCTTGTCTGAACCTTTTAAAATATGATTTTCATCTTGTTCATACACTCTAACTACTGAGCAAATGAATTGGACTAATTAAAAACTACTATCCTTTAGTGTTTGGGTGTTCTACAAATGTAGCAATGTTTTTAAGCCAAAAAAATCTCATGACATATGCTTAGTGAATTCAGTTCTTTGTGTTTTTCATTTCAATTATATGAAAGCAAGGAGCAGCTCACTTATGAGGAAAAGCTGAGGGCTGGGACTGTTTAGCCCAGAGAAGAGAAGGCTCAGGGGGATCCTACTGATGTGTGTAAATAACTGAAGGGAGGATACAAAGGGGACAGAGCCAGGCTGTTTTCAGTAGTGCCGAGTGACAGCACCAGAGACTGTGGGCACAAAATGAAACACTGGAAAGGTCATCTGAACATCAGGAAACATATTTATTGTAAGGGTAATCAAGCACTGAAATAGGTTGCTTGGATATGTAGAGATCATGCTTGGAGATATTACAAAGAACTGTCCTGGGCAACTGTGTGGCCCTCCTTGAACAGGAGAGGATGGAGAAGATGAACTCCAGAAGTCCCTTCCAACCTCAGCCATCCTGTGATTCTGTGATCTGTCATTCTATGAAGGTGATTGCAATGCATCAGGGAGTTTTCTTCATGATTCTGGTGCTACAAAAGGGGAGACTAAAGATGTATCTGCGCTGATAAACTGATTCATGCCTTCAACTCTGAATCATTGTTGTCTTTGCACCCACACACAACACTAGAGTATGCAAATGGTGTTGGAGCAAATGTGGTTTTCTTAGAAAATTAGACAAGATATACATAATTGGCCTATGCCAGGGCTCATATTCATGTATTCCACCTGTGCCAGGTGTGACTTGCAGTGTGCTCTGGTGTAGTGAGGGACTGCCTTTTGCCCTCCCAGATCAGTCAGGAGTATGAAATGTGCTAAAAATGCTTATGTTTAAGCAAAAGAAAAGCAGGTGTTTCTTTCACTATTGTGATTGGCCGGACATTGCTTGGCTTCTGACAGGCAGGACAGTGGGAATCTCCGTGCCCCAATGACTCTGACATGGGAATGGATGTGCACAAGTTGGGTGACAGCAGCTGCCAAGGGAGCTCTCTGGTGTGACTGTGAGCATGCATGCAGGTGAGAGACAGTGACCATTACAGTTCCTTCTGTTTTTACACACGCAGATTTACGTCACAACCTTTTTGTTTGTAGGGAATGTATGTGAAAGCAAAGAATGACTGTTACAGTAGGTGAATATTCCAACCACTCTGCCATTCCTCCATCCAGAACACCAAGCATGTGGCAGTTTGAGAAAGAAAAAACCCACTGAACAGGTAACATATGAACTTGCAGAATAATATTGCCATTAGTATGGTTTGTACAAATGTATGAGATTTTCCTATGAATGGGAAACCATGATAGGTAAATTACGAAGATCTCACATGCAAAGCAGGAAACTCAACAAGTCCGTAAAAAGGGTCTGACTTAAAGTGTTTTCTGAAGGACAATAATTGATTTTGAGACTTAGCTCTATTTTTCCCTTTCATTCCCACTGTTAATTTGTTTTGCCCAAGTCCCAACTGTTGAATGAGACCACAGTAAAGAAAATAATGCAAGTAAATATGTATGAAAAATATGGCTGGATGTATCATCAGCAAGATAGAAAACAGACTGGGACACTCTTAGGTTTCTTCTGTTTCTGAAAATATTCCTCATTTGCTGTTAAGTACACAAAACTGATGCTTCCTAGTTATGCATCTTCACTTCTATCACTTGTATAATCAACAGAATGGATGTAGATAGTTCAAAGAGCTCTTGTGATTTTTGCAAGCAGGCTTCTGGAAACCTGGGGAGACGTGATCAAACAAGCCCTGAAGTAATAGTAACATTGTCACTTCCAAACAAGCCAAACACCAGGAAGAGAAGAGCAGTGTTCAACATATTGAATGCTTACCCATTGCTAATTTTATCTAAGCCAAATCAGGTTTTAAGGCTGAACAGAGTAAAATTAGATGAGTTCTAGACTTTGATGTTCCTCACTCCGTGTAGGATGTCAGATCGTGCTAGTAAAAAAGAAAATAATTAAAAAATAATCAGGGAAGGATAGAAAAGCGTTAGCCTCAATTTTACGTGTCAAGATTTCTGGTAATCAGAATATAATTGTCAGTATACATCTCTAAACATTTTGAAATTTAAATTGGAGCAATGCAAGTACATCCACATAGCACTGACTACATCTTCCAGTTACAGAGTTAAGAATCATTCTAAAATAAACAGAATATTATGGAATCATAGGGAAAAAAACCCAACAAGTTGAACAATGAGGTTTTCCTTTTTTCTGTCCCATCTCTCTATGAGGCAGACACACATTGGAAAGATTTCAGAATTTCAGTTCTCATGTTTTGTTTTTGCATGACTTAACTCTGAACACCCAGAATACTTTAGAAACAGCAATAAATAATATAATCTTTACCCCAGGTGAAACTAGATTATGTACATATCCACCACAAATAACAGGGAAACTTATCAGACACGACAGTGATTCGGCCCCATGGAGCACTAACAAGGACCTAAATTAGCATAAACCAAGCCACAATTCCCAGACAAAATTCTCTCAAGGAGTAGAATTTGCAGGAGCTTCCAATAAAACATATGGGAAGGAAATTTCATATTTCCCAATAATATCAAGTTAAACAGGCCCTTTGTGTAGGTGCTACTATCCATATTTTAAGAATATATTTTGCACACAAAATGTAAAGCCATTGAAAAATTTAACTATTTTGTAAATGAAATGCCTATGGGTTTAAGTGAAGCATAATTTTGTTTGGAATTTTGACACAACTAGTCTTAATACCTGGATTCCCACATGCACCAGACATTTTGCCACATTACCACAGACAACCATGAGAACTCAAGAAAATAATTTCCCAGAAGACATTTTAATGGTAATCTTTAAGTAATAAAATTGTTTCTGTTGGCTTTTTCAGACCAATACAAGAGTTTCCATGAATGTAATTTATGAACAATTAAATCAATGAATACTGCTGTAGCAAATAGTTCCAGACACAAGAAAGGATGAAAAATATTTCATTTGATTCTTTCTGAAGCTCTGGTTGGGTTTTCTTTTGCCCTTTTCCACCCCTAAAAGTTCTTTTAAGCTTGACTTCTTCCTTGAAAAACCAGTGTGCTTATCCTTTTCCTCCCTTTTTCCCAACTTGACTGTAGACAGGACATAAGAAGAAAACCCCTACATTCTCTGAATGCATTTTTAATTTAACCGATTTATTTCATCCACCCTAAAAAAAAAATTGCCCTTTTTAATACCAATTTGAGTACATGCTGAAGTGTGCATTGCCTCATTGGTCTGTCAGGGAATGTCTGTGGTGGAAACTGAACCAGTTCAAGCTCTGTGCTGTAGCTGAAAATAGTGTTTCATATCTCACATCCTTGATAAGCATCCCTCTCTTTCAGAAATGCCTTGACATGATTCAAACATGGCACGAGTCAGGACTGCTCCTGACAGAGAGCATGAGTAAAGCAAATTAATTTTGAATGGAGGTGAGCTGCTTCTGTTTACACAGTGACTGTTGCAGTGTGCTCCAGAGCTGCGCCCCTCCAGGTCACACCTGTGGGTCTTGGAGGCCAGCACTGTAGGACCTGGAGGTCCTGATCTTCTCCCATCTCTGACCCCTCAGTTCAGCTCCTCTGTGCAGCACCTCAGGTCTGCAGAGGGGGCAATCAGAGAGCTGATGTAGCAGGCAAACAGTGAAAGAGAGAGAGAAGTGGTAGCAGTAGCCAAGGGGATGTTGCCGTCTTCATGTGTGGGCACATCCAGTCTGCTGCAAAACTCTCTCTACATTGCATCACTGCTTGGCAAGATGTTTGGGGTAGCAGATAACAGAGAAAGGGAGAAAAGTTGCATGACAAATATCAGTGAAGACAGTTAAGAGAAATGAAAACAGAGGTGACATTCTTCCCTCTTCCGCCCACTTGGCTATATTGACTACATGGATCTTCATGGACTTCAGCAGTGGCTTAGATCACTCACTCATATGTAGAAGTCAAGCTGTAAGAAATTTGTAACCAACTCCTACCCCTAATGCAAAGTTCAAATCAGAATCTTGTTACTTTCCAAAACCAACAGAAATCATTCCTATTTTTATTCCGAAGAAAGAAAGAAAGAGAGATAAAGTGTTTCTTTTGGCTACACGTTTCCTGTGTACATATCTAGCTGTGATCACAGTACTTATTATCATTGCAACTGGAGGATTGCCATGCACATGATCAGAATCAAACTGCACAACCACACAGTGGTACTGGAGCAGGAAGATGTATACATAGGAAGATAACAAAGAACGAAAAAGGAGAATGGATCCAACCATAGGTACTCCAGTTCGTGAAAAGGAGATTTTCAACTTCATAACAGCAAAGCATTAACAAACAAACCTTCATGGTGGTAAGCTAGTATTCAGCTTTTGGTCAGAAAAAGCACAGAATCTTTTTATTTCAGTAAATGATATAAAATATGGAAATGGCACACTAAGCAGCCAGTTGGTGAAACTGTTTTAAGCCATTTAAATGCTGTAGTTGTAAAGAAATGGAGGAGAAGAAAAAAAGTATGTTTGTTTATATATCTCTCTGTCTCTTTGTATTGAAGGTACAGCAGAAATCACATTTTTCAGATAACTTTGCTATGGTAAGAAAAGGGCCTTTAGAAGAGCCATTTCTAGAAGAAAGGAATAATTTTGTTTCAGTAAAACTCTGCACAGTATGGATTGCTAAAGTACATGACTCTTATAATGGATATCCAGAGCTTTTAATAACAACAGCAGGAGCTATGCAAGCAGGCCTGAATACAAAGCTCTGTGCCAATGCATATTAACTTGTCCCATGTAACTTCTACTCTTCCAGCCACTGGCCCATGTCCATCCTATTTAAATGTTGAATACAGAAGGGAAAATTGTAAACCTTCTGTACTTACACACTGCATCATTTTTTTTTCCTTTCACTGAATTTTTACCCAGGGAAGAATAGATCAGAGTTATATGCTTCATAGAGTCTGCTTGATATGAACTTTGTAAAGGTTTTATTTTAATCTTGTACACCTGGTATTTCTGGGGGTTCAAGGAGATTTATATTTCTTTCCTACCAGCTCTCCTATGACTTTACAAGAACAAAGCAAATAAATTCCACAGCATCGAAGACAAAAGTAATTGGAAGCTGTTTTCTGGTCCAGACCTACACAGCCTCGTGTCTTTCCCCATATTCCACATCCCTAATGACTGGATTCTCTCTCTCTCTCTATAGATATAAAACAGTCTATCATTTGTATTTGAATCCCTTTCTTTAATATTATTAGACTACATAGGCACATATTTAAAGAGGTCAGATGGCTTGTTAACACAGTGTATATTGGTATTGTGCAGCTCTCAGCAAGCAGATTTGGAAGAACAGAATTTTTAAGACTAACATGAGAACTTACAAAGTTAAAGAGAAAAATAAAAAGTTACTTTCTATTCTTAATAAACTCAATCTACCTTATGAAATAACCTCATTGAAAGAGAACAAGCCAGTGCTTTGCCCTGTCTCAGCATCACTACTGGATTACAGCTTTATTGCTCACCTAACTCTTTGCTGGAAAGTTGTAGCAGCACAATGTGTATCCTTTCCTGAATGTAACTTTACTTTCTTGCTGGATTCATAACACTTAATTGATCTGGAAAAAGGGAAATACATTTTGGTCCTCAGTGTAGGACTCTACACGTCTTCAAGAAGGCTAAATTTATGGAAGCACTCTATTCCCAAAATGACTAAACAGGGAAAAACAGAATCCTCCAGAAGTCAAGTAAAACTTAACTCTCTTCTGTTCTCTAGAAAAGCCTTTCCCTCCTGAAGGAGACCTGGGAAGTCTATAATCATTGAGCTAGGCTAGTTTTTGTTACCCTATATAAGTGAGGACAGCAGGGCTCGTTGCCCTGTTACTGTCTCTGTGCAGTGAGGCTGGGATGCAGGTTCCTTAAGCATTTCACTCACATTGTCTCTGCACAGTGGTAACACAGTGTGGACTTTACCTCCTCACACAGCTTCCCTCTGTTCCAGTGAATTAATCACAGAGGATATGGTCTGCAGTACCACATGGTTTGCCAGTCATTTCCCTCTGAAAAGCAATACGGATATTTGAGAGGATTAAACCAACAGTTTGGTTCAAGGTATGCATGCAAATAATTATCCTTTTAATCCTAGGAGACAAAGCAATCCATTTTTGTTGATGCTGTTAAGGGTGTTTTGAAGCCTAAACTTTCATAGGTTCATTATACACCCAGAGGTTTTTGCTGTAGTTGTAACTTCCTTTTTTATGACAGTCCAGATTTCCCAGAAATTCCATCTTACCCCAGGGAGAGAAAGAGAGACAGAAAAAAGGATTGGAAAAGACATCTTCTTGCAGACTTTTAGGGTGGGATTTGTCTCACCTAGCTTTTAGCATTTATATTAATAGGTGTCAATAGCTGAGCTGGTCACTCCAGGCTCTATTTGCAGTTTCTTTTGGGGAGAAATTGAAATATAATTTGTCTAAACTCTTCCAGGTATTTGCTTTAGACTGTGCTGATCTTTAGAAATGCCTTATTCTCTCCTCTTACTACAAAGGCATCTCAGCTTTGCTAGATCACAAGTGAATGCCTGTTGTCACTCCATTAGATGAATCATGTGTTTTCTCATACTGTTTTTAATGCATTTTCTTTTTTGCTTTCCATATGTCATTTTTACTGAATTTAGGACAGCTTGTCTTCTAAATATCAGTCAGCTCACAAATGTAGTGTGCTTTTCCCCAAAAATACCATGACTACAAAAAAGCAACCCATGCAAGATTTCACTCTCAAAACATTAACAATACTCCTCACAGTTTCTGCAGCATTTCCACTAGTGACTGAATTCTGTAAGGGTAAAAATATTACTAATACTTTTCCAGTACCTACTAGATTGATGTGGAATTGCTTCTGTATTGCAGGAAAAGAGTTCAGGATTGCAAATATCTAGAAAAAGTAAAATTATTTCATTCTAACCCCACCCTTTCTGTTGCTAGTGCGTTACTACGAAAACTCAAAACAGAGAGTTTAAAACTAATTTTGGTACATCTGTAGTAGCTGCATCCATCTCTCTGAATATAATTATCAAAGAAGTAGGTATTCCTACCAAATTGCATTAAAATAATTAAATTAGAAAACATGTAAAACAAAACTATAGGTGTTTAAAGTTTCCCAGAGATGCTATAGGGTCTTCACTCTTAGACAATCTTAAAATTGGACTGGACAGAATTGGACTGGACAGAATCTTGCACAACCTGCTCTGTTTATCCCTTCTCTGAGCAGGGTAGTCATGAAGGTCTCCAGAGGTCCAATTTTATAAAATTCCAAATTATTTTGTTCTATGAATCTAAGCATGAAGCCACATTTAATTTTGGCTTAACTGAGATGTTTAAGGTAAGTACACCTCATATATGTGCATGGGTTTTGATTTTCAGAATTATGTCCCAAAAGATGGGAGCACACATGCAGTGTTACACTCAGAACTGAGAATATCAATGTCTTTGTTTCTGAAGTCCAAAAAGTCTTCAGGAATATCTAATTGATACATAAAATATTGAAACTTCTGAATAGAAATGCACAAAGACACTGAGAAATCTTTGTTTTCTCATTCAGGGTGGGATTCATTTTGGCAGTACTTTTGAGGCTTAAAATATATTTCTGGACTAAATTAACCACTAAAGCTTGCTTTTTCAGTCCAGAGATACAGGCACTGCTATGATGATTTGATCTGTCTGAAGACAGGTTTTGAGAATACACAAGATGAATGTCCCAGTGGAGTTCTCCATTTATTTTCCTGCACTGTGGAATGAGCCTGCCCTGCTGACTGAGGCTGCATACATAAATTTTAGTGCTGAATCTCGACAAGCTCAATCTGAATCTCAGCATGGTTTGAAAAGAGTGTACCCCTAGTTCTAGCACTGTTCATAAGAAATTAGAACCTTCTTTTTTTGAAAAAGTCTTTTGTCTTCAAAAACTGTCCTAGAGAAATTTTCATATGAATGGTGGCTTGCAAAATTTAACAAAAACCCCAAAACTACTATGAACACTCTTCTGAAATCCATTTAATGATTTCTTACTCATCTAAAAAATATAGAGGGGAAACAGTTACTGGGTAATTCTGTGAACCAAGCATGAGTAAAACGCTATGGATCATGAGCTGCCCATAAAACATCTGTGCTTCACTCTTACTGAATTTGTTTTTCAAAAATTCACAATGCTCACCTTAAAGAAAAAAAACCTAACAATAAAAACCCCACAAAAAACCTCCAAAACCAGTAAAGTTGACAATATGACTTGTGAGAATTCCATATTATTGCAGTATCCAGTAGCTCTCATGCAAAAGGACCAGTTAATTAACTGTTTATTATTCTTACTTCAATAGCTTATTTTCATATGGACTGGAAAGCCTTCCAGAGATTCCCCAGAGCATATCATGGTGATGATTTTTTAGAAAGACAGCTTAATCAGACATAAATTCCATTTCACTTCAATAAAATGTTTTCTGTTGAGTTTTACACTTCGGTCTCATTACAGCAGCAGTTTTACTAGATGAGTTTATCCAACTCACAGGAAGTGCATGTACACAGAGATGTTTAAAGGGATGTTGAACATTTGTATCCAACAATAAAACCTTGCTTGCTTGTGTTTCACATCGCTGGAATGCCATGGAATAACAGCAGAGTAAATTGAGCTTTATTTATTATGATTGTAATTCTTGATTATGGAAGGAAAAATAAATGTTAAGTATCTGGAAATATATGATAGTTTTATAGCTGAACTTCGTGATTTGCACATAAAGCTGGGGAAGTGGAATACTTAATTTACCATTATGTCATGATTTATTTTACAAAAGCTGAGTGAGCACTGAATAGAGTTAACCTTGTTAGAGTTCTAGGCAGATGCTATGAACTCTCTTGGGACTCTCATGGTTCAAACATAAGGATACCACAGAGCTTTCTTGGCTAATATCAGCTACTACCTTACAATTTCTTTTAAGATTTACGAATTACCAGCACTCAGAGTAGCTCATTCAAATCAAGACATTTCTAAGAAACTCTAGGGAATCTGTGAAAGTGCCCTGATTGCTTTGAAAGTGTTTCAGTCTCCTGCTATTAAAAATCACTGCCCTGAACAAGAACTGTCTTAGGAGCAGAAATGTTATTCAGAATCAGCTTCATCAAAAAAGGCTTTGAAATTTAAAAAGATGTGTTAACTTAAAAATTCTGATTTCAGTAACAGGACAACATTTAATAAATAACAGAAAATTAAATTACGTTGTGATCATACTTAAAGACTTTACTCTAGCATTCCTTAGCTGTTCAAGGTAGATAGTTAATAGCAGCTGGCAGATCCTGGAAAGTCCTTAAAAGGAAATTTCTTCTGTACCATGTTTTTCCAGGAAGTTTATAACAAGTTACATCTCATGATTCTTCTCTGAATGAACATTTCTTTGTAATTTTGAAATGGGACTTCACATAGCACTGCTGAAATTTATCTATCATGTTTTTTCCTTCTTCTTATAATTGTTGCTGAAATTTGAATTGTAAAAGAACCCTATAAAATTCAACTTATTAAGATTTTTTTCTTAGAACAAGAGAATAGCATAAGAATACAAAGAAGATTAATTTGTAGATTTTATCTTCTCAACTCATGGGCTGAATTCAGATGAATCCATCACACTGAACTATCATACACCTATGTCCAAAGATATTTTACATCTTTTTTTTTCAGCATTGTCCTTGGTGCATCAGGACCTAGATGATTATATTTCCTGATGATTCCTGCACTGTTTGAATATCCAGTCCTAAATGGGTATCTAAATGGCAGACCCATAAAGGAAATGCGTGTGAAACATCAGCAGTTGGATGGCAGTGAGATTCTTGAAGCTTCTGGGTTTTGCTTCAAGGCAGTGGAGCAAGGTTTTGCTCCCCAGCCCAGTGGAGGTTAATGCTGCTGTACCTCAGCTAAAGCACAACCTCTTTCTGGGGTTTTGTTTGTTTGTTTGTTTTTCTTTCTGCATTAGCATTTTCACAGTAATATATTCAGTAGAAGGAGTAAATAGTGACTGTAATCTCAGTTATGGGTGATTAGGTCACCTTTCAAAGAAATGAGTTGTAGTTTTCCAGTCCAAGGAGGGAGCAGGATCCAAACTACTGCTTGCCAAAAAGCATAACCAGAACTCAGAATTGACACAGTCACTGAAATATTTACACTGAGGAAGATGCTTGGGTGTTACTCTGGAGGCTGGATTCCTTCCTCCCCAGGTGCCAGTCAATAGACAGGAGGACATTGTGCATCTCAGTGGGTGTTTAGCTCCATGTACATGCCAGGCTTTTTTTTCAATCTACTTAACAATCGATTCTCCCTCTGCTGGTCTTTATCTGTCCTCATTAACTCTAAAAAAGAGTCTGTGATGACCAAACCCCTTTCTTAAATGTCTCATAGAAATGCTTACATTGAGGCAAAATCTATCTGGTCCTAAGAGTCTCTAGAGCCTTTTGCTAAAAATGTGCCCTGGCAGTTGCAGCTGCACAGAACATTTTAAATCAGGCATGTCTGTAAAATCTCTTATGAACTCTAGGCCACAGCCATTAAACTTCACACTTTTGAGTTTTGTTGTTGATTGCAAAAATTTTGCTGTTGAAAAGTCATGTTAAATCCCAATGTGACATCCAAGGTTATGTTGTGCAAACTTACTGCAATTCACATTGAGAAATACCAGGAGCAAAATTTCAACCTGTTCAGATATAACAATTTCTACCTCAGTTTTTACTTTACCTTTCCCCAATTTATATTAGGAGGATTTGTGTTCCATAGTATGGAAAAATTGTGATCTCCATAAAGTCCAATTTTCCTAAAATTTTCAGTTGCTTTTACCCATAGCTTACTAGATTTCATTTTTTAAGACTAGTTTTATTTTCATTGACATGATCTGTCAGGCTTGGATGGATGTGGGTTCCAAATGGCAAACACATATATGTGCACAGATCCTAATGAAACTGAGGTATAATTATGCAGAAGTATGTGCATGTTGGTTACTGTCAACAAATAACAAAAGCATAGAACCTTAATTAAGAAGTGGGAATGTGATACTGCTGGATGGTATTATTGCTTTTTCTGGGAAGAATTATTGCATCTTTAATCACATACAAGGTTCTCAGAAAATCATTTGCCTCAAACAAATGAGAAATTGGAGGAAGAAATGAGCATACAAAAGACTTCCAACAATCTCATTTTTCAAATATGACTAAACAGAAATGTTTGGATGTAATAAATGTAGTTGAAATAAATGTCTTGTGACACCAAATATTCTATGGCACTAGAAGACTCACTCAAGTGCAGCAACTGCATCCGCTGCTGCTAAACTGAATTTTAGAGAGGCCACAACACCCCAAGTGTTTCTCTGCCAAAACTATCTCACCAGCTCTCCTGCCATCTCACAAAAACTTAACCAACGTTACTGCAGACTCCATTTCCTTAACCCTTAATATTATTTCATTGTAACATTCATCAGCGACAGAGCAATTACATTAAGAAGTCTCTTTCTCGATTGTTTCTTTTTACACATGGATGAAGCTGAGCAGAGAAGTCAGGAGCATGAACACAGTGCATAAAAGCAATGTTGATGGCTTTAATATTGTTTACTACTGAACTGGATGAAAATAAATGTTTCAAGAAGGACAGACTGCTAAGTTTGTAACCACTAGGTAGGTCTATTTTTTTTGTGTAAATGTTGATTAAAGCACAGAAATGTAGAAATTTGAAGATTTTATGGTTCCAGCCTGGCCTTTGTTTTCTGTTCATGTGATAATTGTGTCGGTTTTTTGAATGATAATATTTATAAATTAATACTTACAGCAATGAATTCCACTATTTTTTTTCACAAGGATGTATTGAAATCACCTATAAAAATGGAAGTAAGATTTTCCAGTGGCATTGAAGTCCAACACAGTCAGAAGTTATTACTAAGCAGATAACTTCTGATAAGCAGTTCAGATACAGATCCTGCCCTTCTGCTCTGACTGTATAAGATCAGGAGGAAAATCTGCATTCCTTGACTTTTGAGCATGGATAGCACAATAAATGACAGAGCCTTTATTAAGTGCTATTTTAAGTTGTCTAAGCATGACTTAGATAAAAAATTCTGTTTCTCCTTAACATCACTGTAGATACATGAAAAGATCCAGAACAGCTCAAAGTGCTGATCCACAGCCACTGAGTTGGACAGGAACAATGATCACTTCACCCTTTTGGGAAAATCTGAGCTCTTGTCATCCAGTGTCCATTCCGGGGCATTCTGAGAGGGACATTTTTAAAGACAAATAAGCAGCATTGTGGTTGAGGAGATATCAAATCTCCAAGAACCTCCACAGGGTCAGCAGCCCCTCTCCTTCCTCACAGAGCTTTAGCAGCCTGTGTTCAAGGTCAGGTCTGATATGGTGGATCTACAAAACCATGGATCAAACTTCGTAAACACTCAAAGTGTGTGGGGAAACAGTGAGAAGCCTCAACTGCTGCTTCCTTACCCAGGAGCTGCACTTCAGCCATGCCCTTGGTCTTGGTGCATGCCTTCACATTCCCAAGCAGCTGAAAGTTAGAAGGAGAAGGATGTTGCAGGAAGTATTCCAACTTTTCTTCAAAAATGCCAGTGGCTTCTGGGACAGCAAAGGAGGTGAAAAGAGACAGCACTTACTTGTGCTCCGAAACCACACAACATCCCTGCAGATACCTGGAATGAGAAGCGCAGGAAAGGTTTCAGAGAGATTCTTCAAATGAAAAATAAAGATTTACAGGGTGTTCTGACAGAGAAACATAAGTCTTGGGACCTGGGAGGTGGAATTTGAGGGGAAGATTCAATTCTGTCAAGCAAAACACATGTAAGTTCACATTCATTATGGAAGCCATAAGAAACAATAGGGTGTCATTATACTGGTGGAGTGGTTTGATTGATTTGTTGGAAAGAAAATAGAGTTGTTTTATTTACTCTGAGTTGGAGAGCAAAGAATGACACATTGTCTTTATTAATAATACATTTCTACCCTTTCCCTCATTTAATTGCATATATATTGTCTTTTTTTTTCTATATACTCATCTCCTAACCCTGGTTCCACGCTTCAGTTAATCCAGTTAAATGCAGCAGTAACAGTAACAAAGGTTATGTTTTTTTATTTTGTATACACTTCATCATACAACCCATCACGCAAGGTACACCCATTTATCTGAATGCTTTTCTTATGCACCCATGAAGCAAACACAGCAATTCCATCCCAGAAGAGACTGGATAAAGATGCACATAACAGTAAGGTTAAGTTTTATTCAAGCTGGACTGTTTATAGCAAGTCATTTGGATTTTTATCCATTACTACACATATTGGTATTTCTATACGCTGAGAGATCAGAGCAGAGATGGATCATAATTCTAATTCAATTCTTTCTAAAATGCATGTAGAAATCTCAGTACTTCCACATCAATTTAATGCACACCTGTATAGGAATAGGCAACTTCTTTCTCAGGAGTAAAGATGCATCTGTTAGAGGAACCCGCTGTGGCTTGTGAAGTCTGCTGCAAACATTCAATCATTTCTATAAATCTACTCAACGCTCTCTCCTTCTGATACCCAGACTGAATGGATTTCCTCCCCATAAATCTGACACAAGTGCTTCTGAGGTTGATGAAACTTCTTTGGACACAAAAAAAAGAGGTAGACATACTTTCAGAATTCCTAATCGCCAGCAGGAAATAACAGCCTTATCATGATCTGACAATTAGTGATAAACCGTGATGCTGATGTAATCATATCTATAATGAAAACTATGTAGTCATGGCAAAATGTTTTTCTAACTAAACAAAACACTTAACCTTATTTTGACCCGTCAGAAAATGTTATATTCTCAATTTACACTGAACACAGCAAATGTGCCAGTCTCCCAGAAACTTCAGTGCTGTAGCAACTTCTTGTTTGTGCTCAGGCATTTTGTAGAAAGGAAATCCAGGCAAATGTTCCAGGTAGGAACTTCAGTATGCAAAAGAGAATCCTGATGTTGATAGCTGGGTGATGAGAACCCAGCAGTATGTAAGTGAAGTCTGTGGTCAGTTTTTCTTGTAAACTTGAACTGCTGTAGGAACTCTGGTACCTGAGCCCTGGCATTTCTAGAAACTTGAAGAAAGACTGGATTCTGTGTCACAGCTCCAGGGGAGAAATCCCAGATAAAGCTAAATCCCAAAGAACTTGGCTTGATAGCAAGAAATTCTGCGTTTCCACTTCTGCTCTCTGAGCTTGTAATCTACCTGCAGTACTTTCTCAAGAGCTAAGGTCAAGAATTTTACATCAGCTTAAGTGTGGAGGCACGTCAGGACTCTCTTTGTTCCCTTATATAAATGCAGTGTTTTGGGGATTTAAAATGAATGTTCTGTAAATGTGACTGCTGATAGAAATAGGACTTGTGAATCAAAGGCACGGATCAGAATAGGAAGCTGTTTTTCTTGCACAATATTCTGTGTATGCTTGGGGTCTTTTTATGGCCAGGCACTTATTTAAGGAAATGACATGCTCCATTTAGTGAAAGCAATGGAGCTGCTTTAGTGTGAGACAGATGTAATGAATGCATCGTGGGGATGGAATCCTTCCATCCTAAATATGGCTTTGGAGAAGAACAGATTCAGTTGTCAATGGGGTTGTGTCTATTTACAGCAGGACTGAGTTTACTGCAGTGCTTTGTCTTTTCATCATCATTCATGAAGTTACATACTCCCTATTTGCCTCTGGAGAAGGAACTATATGAATATCCACTCTGTTCTCATTTATTTTTGTATGGCATTGCTCATATTTAGATGCCTTCAGTGTGTTATGATGATTTGATCATTATAATGATCCATAATACAAACATAATACTCTGTAAGCTTTACATCCATTAGAAAAATCCTATCTGTTGTTATGTGGGAAATATGGAGCTGTTCATTGCTCATGGGAGCATTGGGTCAAAATAAATTTTATCTCTGAATTTGCTACCATTTCCAGAAATTTTAACACACATTCTTGTTCAGTCATAGATTGTCACCTTTGGTAACCTTTGATAGTCTCTGAAGTCTGAGTCATTTAGGAAATGTGTGGTCATCTTATCATTAAACCCTCGTTTTAAAGTTTACTTTGTGCATATTAGTAGTTTTTCAAGTGGTATTCATAGGCAGTGGTTAGGTTATGCAAATCTTATATGAGCATTCTGTGTTTACAAATACATCCTATTTTCTTTGCAAGTTTACTTCTCTGATGCATTCCCTCCAGCCACTCACTCATGCAGGGGATTGTTTTGCAACAGCAACATGACACTCTGTATCTCTCACAGATAATCTGTTCCTTGGCTGGTCAGCTGCACTGGCCTGTGTTTTATGTTCTGCCAAACCTTGAAGGTGGGGAGATCATAATATTTTGATTTTATCTAATCCACTCTGAAAGCATTTTCATTAATGGGCAAAATAAACAGAGTGGTGGAATAATATAGGACATGAAAGTGCAGAGTGTTTTCCAGCTGGGTAGAGCAGCTTAATAGATCATCCAGACAAAGTAGTTTTCTGACAAACTAGAATAAGATTTTTAAACTCTTGCATGATTGCAGGCCTATTCTTTTTTACAGCAATGATGAAAGATATTCAGATGTAAATGTCTTAAGTGTCTTTCTGGACCAGAGCCTTCATAAAATACAAGTTTAGGAAACTCATTTGTCCTATGGGTTCCCTCTGGAGTCCCCCAGGTGTCATGTGTACATACATCCCTTCAGTAACAGTGGAAATTGATTTAATGCTACACAGTCTTCCATTACAAGGACTTATGCTTAGACTGGTACTTGCTGAATTTCCTTCAGCTAGAGATTTGACCCTCTGTTCTCTGTTCCTTACTTGTTCTGAGTGTAAAAGTTTACCAAGAAAGCTCAGGATGGATATTTCAAAGACAGATTTATGTCAATAATCCAGCCAGGTTAGCTGCTTAAATAACCCTCTAAGACAAGGTTAAAGGTTAAGGTTAGAACCTTAAATTGCTGAGATCCCCATGTATTAGTTCCACTCTCATTTCCACATCCTCAGTTTCAAAGCTGAGTGGGAGTGCTGTGTCCACAATATGGAAAACTGATGCCTTCTGTTTAGCATGGATTCCTGGTATTGAATCTCAGAATAGATCCAGAAGATACTCCTAAGAAAGGACATAAATGACAGGATTAACTTTCCTCTAACACTAAATGTGAGATATAGCTCCAAATTCAGAGATATATGGGCTCATTTCAACTGTCCACACATTGGTATCCTGTGACATTTGGGGAGCACGGGGTTGTCTGTGGTATTTGCTGAGGGATGTGAATTATGGGAGACCTGTGCTTAGGCCAGTCCTGAGGCATCTCAAACAACACTTCTGTATGTGGGCAGCCTCTCAGCATCACAGCCAGAGACTGTAAGGCTGGTTCCTTGAATTAAACACCTCCTCTCCCTAAAGAGAGTGTAGGCACCACAGGCATGATTCATTTGCTTCAGCTTTTCTATCCACTGCCATTTGAAGTGCTCTTTAGCATCCCAAAAATGCATAGGACATAGGACTCACAGAAAATCTGTGACCTTCAGGAGTAGCAGCTGGGCATCAGACAGGATTTCATGAGTCAAAAGAAATGTCTCTAGGTGCCAGTTACTATACCCCAAAATTAAAACCTTAGCTAAGAAGCTTATGTTATAAGCACCTAAAGTTAGGGAAAATTAATCCTATTTTTAAATAACAGTATCTGGACATTTCACTTTCCTTCATATCAGGGCAGTTATACCTTATCATACATTCACGGGTCTTCCAGTTTTACATTTCTTCCAGTTCCATTTGATACAATTCCAGTAATTTTTCCAATGAATTTGCCAACAAATGCATTTCTGTGTCAATAAGCATTTCCAGGATATAAATCTAAGTACTGGAGATAAGAGAACAGTTCAGATTTAAGGCTCATTTGTTTTGGGGCCATTGAGCTGACATTATCAATTACCATTTCAATTACTGCTAATTGAATTGCTGAGGTTTCTAGATGGTCATCTGATAGCAGTAACTCATTTCATCTAGACCAAAAATTGCCAGTATCTTTCAATCACAAACTCTCACTTGTGATTATCATATATGGATACTAAGAGGTGGACTGGATAGGTTAAAAAACGCAGCTAAAACCCCTAAACCACGGTGGATCTGGAACACCTTGAGCACATGCATGGCTTTTTTAAAAGCCCAAAGCAATAAAAGGAGAACAATTTATTTCAAAGCCTGAAAAAAAATTGTCATGACAGTTTAGGATGTTTCTGGGGTTTCAGGTGTTGTGGCCATAAAATACAATTTCACTTGAGCATTGCAAGGGGATGTTTCTCTGATTTCTGGATGTCAGGGAGATTGATGATGACAATACAGAGGTGCATGCTTGTATGGGCTCTTCAAAAACATTTTTCCAATAATCTGACAAACGTGTAACCAGCATATGATTAATTCAGACATCCCAGAAGTGGTTGTGGTGTTTCTGTGACTATCAGAAATTATGTTTGAAAGAATATCAGAAAAATAAAAATATTTCATCGGTAATGAATCTGTACCTCCTTTCTATCCCACAGTTTTTTCCATATGTTTGACAGCCACCATGAAAGGTTTGAAGTAAGTGATGTCACTCACATTCATGGGCTCCCTGGAGCCTTCCTGAAGCAATGCCAGGGTGCATCCAAAGGGCTTGATAGCTAATTTGGAGCCCAGGGGGCTGTGTCTAGTCCTCATACCACAGCATTCTTTAGGCCTGATGCTCATATATCTGTGATATCTGAGTGTACTGTGCTGCTATTGTTTTTTCTGTTTATAGAAGCCTAATAAAAATAATCTTGAACAACATCCTCAGCAAAAACACTGAGGGAGTGTGCACTTGGCAAAACTCACTTAAACCTCAACTTTTCAATGGTATTTTCACTGTTCTGTTCCCCACTCCAGTGTCAGGAAGTACCATTAAAGCAGATGAAGCAAATAAAAGGAGTGTACTAAACTTTTTCAAACCTCTGAAGGGCTTTGAGGTTTGAGGAAGGATTTTAGCCAAATCTTATTTTATCAGAATCTGGTCTTCTTTATTCCTAATGTTAATATGACTCCCCACCCTCCTCATCCTTCCAAATGCCTAAAAGCTTGTGGCTGAAAAAAAAACAAGAGGAAGAATTGTGCAGCAATTAATGAATCCACATAAGATTGAAAAGATTAAACCTTAATTTCCTTTTCAGACATATGCATTCTATGTGACCATTCCTCACTGTGCTTTAAATCTCTTTTTTAGGAAAAAAAAAAGAATGAAAAGAGAATTTGCTTTTGTCACAGCAGTGCTGAGAGGCTAAAGCCATTAAAATGATAGAGTGGAACAAATACTCTGCTAAGGGGCAACCATAAGTTCCTCAGGACATGTTCACAAGTTTCCAAGTGATTAATTTATCACAGTTTAATGCATTGTTGCTTTCCAGCCCAGTTGTGATTGCTGACCGTGGCATTCTGGATTTCTGCAAATATGCATTAACTGTTGTAGCTAAACCATTATGCAGGAGATTAAGGACATGGCATATTACTTTGCAAGTAGGAAGGGGTGGGAAATCACTTAGAAAGCTACTACTAATTGAGTCACAAGCAAAAGTCATGAGAAAGATACCCTTTGGTGAAAACACACCTTACCTGGGTTTATTAAAATTTTGTCAGAAATGTGTAATCATACATCAATGCAATTATACACAATTTCAAATTTTCTTTGGTGTTCAGAGCTTCTTGGGACTCTAGTTTTTATTGAAGCTCATTCCTAATTGATTATATTGTAATGAAGGGTAGAGGAAGGGAACAGGAAGAAGAAGAAAGCTCAAAATCACCTTCCAGGCATAAAATGTGTTTTGATTTACAGTTAATGAAACTTTTTTATTATCCAAATTACACCTTAGTATTGTGGTTGGATTTCCTCTGGAATGAGGTTATCACACACATATGTCCCACTGGTCTCCATCTCAGCAGCCGGGGTGGGTTTATTTTGGCGGGCTGGAAACAGTGTCAGTGGTTCCCTTTTTATTCAAGGCAGCATTTGGCACACTTGCAGAGCGCTTAATGGTTTGTGTTCAGAGAAAAGGAATTTGTCACAAGTTGGAAAAATATTTATTTTAATCTTAGATATGTAGATGTCGATTTTTATGTGCATATATACACACGCTATCTATATGTATTTATATACACATAGTATATATATATATATATGTGTGTGTATATATGTACACACATACATGTACATTTCAGATGCTATTGACCTTCTAAATTTACCTCCTTCTTTTCTTAAGACTAAAATTTCCTTCTCCAATATTCAACCCTTGTCAGACTTCCCCTCTTTTCATCTCTCAGTGAACAGCAGTAAGAACCAATCCTAACAAACTGCAGTTGGGGATGTTTTTGAAAGGCAGCTCCAGTGTAGTAGTTACTTGCCAAGGAGATTTTAGCAATGTCTCATTTTAGTTACTGAGTAGACTTAACAGCAGTTTTTGCCAGATGAATCATAACTGAAACTCAAGAGCTTTGGTTTGGTCCTGCTAGGCCTGCAGAAGTTCAAATATTCATCTGGGGGCCACTGAAACCACAGGAAGGTTTGCTGTTGACTTTGTTGGTTTCAGAATTTGCATCAAGTCCCCAAGTCCTCCTCCTTTCCTTCTTTGCTCCACATGGCCTCCATCTTTAGAAAGACACTATCACAAACCCAGGTCCCATTACAGAAGTGCAGTTACGCCATAAACTGGGGTTCAACCATTAAGGTTGAACTCTACTCTTTAGTATTTTTTAGTGGATCAGTTTCTAAAGTCTTACACAATTTTCAGCTTCAGCTGAAAATGTGTTTGTTAGGTGCATCCCAACTCCTGCTGCCTGAAGCTGTTCACATGCAGAAGTGTCCCTCCACAGACAACTCAGCCCAGTCAGAATGCAAACACATCAGCAGCACAGCATGGCTTGCTCACATGGAATATTCCAAATGGGAATGCCAGTGGGGATTTTTCCAGTTTACTATAAATGCCATTAATGCAAAACAATATTCTAGATTCAGTTTAAAAACATTTGGCTGAAAAGAGTTAAAATTAGAATAACTTTTTTAGATGAAATTCAAGACACACTTGACAAATCTTCAAGTTTGTCAAGCTTCGTAATTTTCAAATAGTTTTATTCCTTTCTCCTTAATCTCATAATTCTTTCCTTTTTAATTAATTGGTAAAATACAGATTTTTATATTCCCTAGGTCTGATAGTGATGAATTCTTCCCTTGTAATTTGATCTTGTCATATTATATTTAAATCCTTCAGAACAGCCGACGGACATGTCCTAAACAATTATTATAAAAATCTTTACTCTTTGTATTTGTTTTCTCTTCCCAAACAAGATCCCACAGATTTGCCTAGCTAACTTTCTAACACACAAGCAGAGTATAAAAACCATATATGGTCTGATAATCTCTAATAGTATGATTCTTTAAATTTAAATTAAATGACCACTTATTTTGAGAAAGATTTCTTGTAGTCATATCTTTTCATTAACTTAGTCCCTGCTTTCTTTGAATCTCAGCTTTTTTCTCCTTGGGAATGATTTACTAAGTCTATATTGCTTAAAGAGTCTGAGGCTGTGTGCTGCTGAATTAATCAAGCACTCTTTTAAACCAGTATCACATGTAATATAATATTTTCAGCCATTTGCAATTCATACATCTTGCAATTCATTTGCAATTCATACGTCTTTAAAAAAAAATAATTTTGTTCGCATTTACTCTGTCAAACTTCATCCTAAACTTTAGGGAGAACAATCATATATTTGCTTCCATTCATCAAGTTATTCCTGCTATTTTTCACTTATGAACTATATTATTCTCACTTGGAATATAAATTTCAAGCAGAAATTGTTCATGTAGACTAAGGAATTACACAACAGATTGTAAAATATAGTTCCAAATCTAATCCAAATTGCTATGGCTTTTGCCTCTGCTTAATTACCTGTACTAAAAATGATTTATAAAAGAGTTTAATGCTGTATTTCAACAACTTCTTTCTGGAATTTGTACTCTCATGCTGTGTTGTAAATTTATAGAAGGTGATCTGCCTTTAGCCTTCCTTGCAGGCTACTTGCTCAGTGCTTGATGTGATGTTCAGATTATTCTTTGTGCCTTCTAAACACAATAATTATGATCAACAGGAGGAAAATCCTGACGGCTTTTGAAAATTCTTGTGGTACTTTCTGGGAAATTATTTTTTATGCACAAGTTGTGACTGCCTCTTTTGTTTTGTGTTAACTTTCTTCCATTTTTGTAGGTGTTAAAATTTTTTGTGGTGAAGCTGAGAAATCTGTCTGATTTTTTTTTAATTGATGTTCTCTTAAATCATAAAGCCGGTTTCTAGCAAAGAAGAGAATGTTTCAATGGAATTTAATAAACAAGTATGTTGATACTGAAAAACATCTCTGAAGCACTTGTATCTATGCAGGATGACTGACCAAAGGACTGAGAGCAGACTAGGGAGTGATATCTGAGCTTATGGATAATATATCCAGGGACCAGAAGTGGGGTCCAACCTCATACCATTGGTCAAAAATACAGTGCACATAAACTGTGTTTTAGGAAGTGAGTTTACTCACATGGAGAAGCATTATCTTAAAAAAAGTTAATTTCACTTCATGTCTGCACACAAGGAGATGCCATATGTATCATGTTAACCCTACTATGTGCCTTTCTTCTAAGTAATATTTTACTGAATCCTCCCTGCTGAACTGGGCGAATCAGCAGCAATCCTGGCTGTGAGCAAAGACGGTGAGGAGAAAGGCTCTCCTACTCCAGTATCTTTGCTATATCTATAGAATAAATAAATTGAATAATATGTGTTAGGATAAATGTAATTTTAATAAAAGGCACCAGTGGGATGCTTTATAAAGTATTGCTCTTTTCTAATCACAACTAGTAAAATTACCATACCTAACTCCCCATTTATGACATCTTCAATCCAGAAGTGCTTCCAGTAATCTGCATGGGAATCTGCAATGGAAATACCATTGTCATGATCTGGATCCAATCAATTTTGTTGAATAATATAGAAAACTAATATATCCTACACAAAAGGAGAAAATGTGGCACTACTACTTTACTTTGTGTGCCCAAGAACTGAAGTATCGCTTTATTTATTTTTTAATAACTGACTCATGGTATAGTTGATTTTTGGGTCTCAGATAACTCTTCTAATATTTTTTCTAACATCATGGCATTTCTGGCATGCCCATGGTAAAATAAATCTTCCTTACTTAGAGGAATCCTTTGAAAAACAATATTTGAATAGATTTTCTCTTGCTGAAGACAGCTGTCACTTTTGCTTCTCTTATCTCCTGGGTATCCAGGGTTGGAAAGGTCTTCTTTTGAATTTATTTTATCATTCTATATTTGTTGCTCATATGGTAGACATTTGCTGACTCTATGGCATATGTGTTATGCAAACCCCAGTGACCAGAGTGTTTTGAACAGCCATGAGCTCTAATTCCAAACATATTAAGAGATTAAAATAATTGCACTGTTTACTTTTACAAGCTTTCCACAACAAATATAGCCACCCACTTCTATACTGAGAGAAAACAAAGTGGTGACAAGGTCCATGCTATTTTCCAAGGTTAGCTGTGAAATTACGTTCTTAAACTGCATAAATTCAAATAATGGCCTTGCTGCCCTTGCACACCCAAGCCTTCCAGTAGGGCTGGTTATTACATAAATAAATTATTTCTGATCTTCACCTACAGCTCTTTTTAATAACATTGTCAGGAACCACAGGAGTCTGAGTTGCTACTGCCTGTCAGAAAAGCCCATAAATACTTTAGTGGTGCATGATCTGGGCTCAGGACCTTGTACCTACTCTTCTCTGTGGTGTGTTAGACCAGGTTTTGGTTTTGATCCATTCCTTCACTAGAAAATGCTTAGACAGTGTCCAGAAGACCTTTTTCTTCTGGGGAATATGGATGAGAGTCAGCGTCTCCCTTTCTTTGTTACTTTGTTTCATTTATTTGTTTCATTTCTTTGTTTCTTTTGTTTCTTTGCTTTGGGATGAGGGTTACACAAACGCTTTGCGCAAAAAACCAGTCTGTACCTGTAAGGGCATTATCTTATTAAGACTATTACTGGTCATTTCCTGGATACAGGATAAGATACATGGAATACAGATCACAACCAATAAAAACCTGTCAATTACAACCATGCCACTGACAAAGAGACCTGCAGCATAGGAGAACAAAAAGATAATGCCCAATGTCCCGAGGAAATGGAAATAAATGGCTATTGTTCCAAAGCTCATATGGCTGGAGCCCAGGGCCTGTGCTGCTTAGGCAGAAGGAAGTCCATTAGCTGGAAATACAGACTTTGGCATTGCTGGATATCTTTCTGGAAGCACGGAGCAGGGAATAACTGAAGAAGGTCAGTAGGAACACAGTACCATGGTGGTGGGTGCAGTGGGACACGAGGCCTCTGCTGGCAGGCTGCCTCTGCAGGTTTCCAGACACAGCCATGTCCTGGCAGTCCTACCCCTGTTCCTGTCCTGGCCACGAGGGCTGGATGGGGATTAGGTCATTTCTCCTCCCACTGGGCCCCATCCTCCCAGAGGCAATCCATGTTTGTCCAGAGCAGGCAACTGTAGGAGTACGAATTCCTCAGGGGTTCTGCAGGGTCTCTAACCACACCAGGCAGCTCAGGGGAAAGATGGTTTATTGCTAACAGGGACAGGGCTCCGTTTGAGGCTACAAGCCCCAGCCTAAAACGTGCTCAGAAATGAAGAGAGAAAGAGCTGAGCATGAGGGCATGGGGATAGAGGTGAGGGAGGTGAGGAAGAGGGAGAGATAGGAGAAGGCCAAAGAGGGCCAGCAAAAGAGGGAAGAGTTAAGAGATCAAGAGAGTTCAGACAGTGAAGAATTGAGAGTAAGGAGAGTCAAGAGAGTTAAGAGAGTGGGGAAATTAAGACAGTTAAGAGAGCGAGGTTCTTCTTACAATACATTATATCTCTTTCTATAATGAATATTCTAGTTTACTCTAACTGACCCACATATAACATGAAATCCAAGGAGTTTTACATACAGCCTATAGGAGTTACTCTATTATCCTATCTGAATTCNCCACCTTAGACATGTTGGTGATAAAACACAAGTGTGCCTCCTTCCTCAGGTCAGCAAACCAGCTAGCCTTGCCACTGCACACCCAGCTGGGGATTCTTACATAAAACTTTCAGAAATTGGTTCTTCACGTGCAAATCTTCAGAGCAGTATTGCTCTGCCAGGGATCAAAAATTATGATCTGCTTTCAAAATTTCTAGTGTCAATATTGAATTATCCAAGTGTTCTTGAGAAGCTGTATTCTCCCTTTGTTTTTTTGACAACATGCACATTTCTCACTGTGAAGGTGAAGGCAACACAAAAGTGAAGCAATACATGTGGTAAAGCAATAAACTCTCCCTGAGCAGAAATAAGAAATAAGCAAGGTAATGCATGTACTCATTAGCACACAAGAGAAAGGATAATGATATAGAATGATGCATCATCAGTTTCTTTGACTGGAGAAGCAACACTGAACTATTGTACTGTCATGTTACAAAAGGGAGAATAAAATTAGTGAATGAATCAATATGAACATTCATAATGTTGTGATATTCAGACACATGGTTTTTGAATGTTAAAACTTTTCAGTTCACCTTGAAAAATACAAGAAGAGTTTTGGGGTTTTTTTAAACTGTAAATTGCTTTTGAGAAGTTTTCACCTAGAAAAAGGTTTAAAAGTCCCAAAATCAGAACAATGGCAATAAAAAAGTAAGTTACAGTACTTAGGACTTGGGCAGTGCTCTAGCAAGATGGCTGCAGATAGGTAGGTGAAATGAAATAGAGTAAAACTTATTTCTGTGAGATAATGAGAAATGAGTAATATCTCTACTTATCAGTAGCAATCTAGTCAACAATAAAGTGCA
The DNA here is from genome assembly GCA_013399455.1 of Anthoscopus minutus. Taxonomy (NCBI): domain Eukaryota; kingdom Metazoa; phylum Chordata; class Aves; order Passeriformes; family Paridae; genus Anthoscopus; species Anthoscopus minutus. The sequence continues at coordinate 58,710 of VWYI01032846.1, forward strand.
CAAATGATATTGGGAATGCTCCTTTCTGACTAGGATCTCCATCAATATTACCAATATGATGTGCTACCACTTCTCAAAGCGAGAGGAATAACAATGGCAAATTTCTTTCTGTGGCCATTCCTGTGTATCTGTTTTACAGACTAATTACATATAAAATGCAAGATTATACCTATATATAAACCCAAAAACCTTCTAGTAATGCATGTTTATCTGGCTGAGAGTTACACTCTGCATCTGGAGGGAGGTCAGGGGACTCTGGGGATTTTATGGCTTCTAGAATATAGGAGTCAGAGCCATGGCAGGAATTATGACTCCCATCCGCTTGGAAAGCCAAGTCCTATAATAATTTGCGTGTCTACATGAGGGAAAACCAAAACTATGTCTGATATATGCATGAATGCTACCTACATCCTTTCATCATGGTGGATTCAAGTCCACAGTGTTTATCATTAAATAAATAAATATGTATATAAGCTATTATTTTATATAAATAACTGTAGAGTAATACCTTGGTATAAAGCTTGATCCCTTTATTATATCTTATCTTAGTTTAATCTAATCTGAAATTCTTATTAGAGTAAGAGTAAACTTTGTCCTTTAAGTATGATCTATCTAAGAAAAGTACAAAGTACCTGACTCTTACTACAAATGAAGGAAAAAATCTCACAAGAAAAATTTTTCCCCTGAGATTTCTAATAATTCCTGCTTGCAGTAAGGTGGGCACAGTTCCAAACAACACATGCTTTATATAGATATATATATACATATATACATTTGAAGTACTTCAGCTTCTGCTAAAAACCTGAAATTACAGAGATTTGCAAGGGAGTGCATTCCTGTGACATATCGTAAGTCACAGGAGAGAAATATCTAAGCTTTCCATGATCAAGTATGAAAAAATTGTGTGCATATTTCTAATAGTTTGAGGGATTGTGAAATGTATAAAAATAAAAGAAACAAAAACAAGGGAAAAAATGGGAAGAAAAAAAAAAGCTGGATTCAATCATTATAAATTTTGGACTTGTTTCTGTAATGTTCCCAAAACCACAAGGTTACAATTTCTGGCAAAGAAATCCTGGAGCTGAGAGATATCCCTGGAAGCTGGAGGACCATAATTGCAAAGTGTCACTAAATCCTTCCCCTGTTCAAACCGTGTCCTCCCCCAGCATGGCCACTGGCTGACATGTCAGAGACAGGACATGGGACTAGATAAACTTTTGATCCTGACCCTGCATATTTGCTCTTTATATAAACTCATAACCCAAATGACTCAAGGTTTGCCGAGGAATAACTTTGTATAAAATCTTCTCCAAATGGAAGCCAGACATTTCATGGCAGATATTCAAAATACCAAACGGTCCCCAAAACTCTTCAGCAACATCCAGCTCTTGATTAAAGCACTAACCTGGTCACATTTTTGATATATCTTTGAGTGGAATGTCAAATTATTTCTCCTTTCACCACAATTTTGCATCAACACATTCAGCTGCAATACTTATCTTCTTGAAGTTATAACTGGGTTAATGCCATCCAGTATATATGTATATGCTGTTGAGCTTCAGTCATGCTTGTAAAATGTTGATGAAAGTTTCTGGCCTTAATGTTAGGGACACATTCAAAAGGGAAGTGGTTTTCCAAGTATAAATAAATGCTGATTAAAAAGATATGGAGAAATCCAACTAAATTTAACTTTTTTCCTCTGTTTCTTGCATTATCCATTTCTCTACCTGAAAATAACACTCAAATTTCAGTTTTTTTCAGAATGTATTACATTTTAGGGGATTTCTGGTAAGAAGAGAAGGAATTAGGGTGTAAGAAGGAAGTAGTTACTTGTACTGTTTTATTTACTTTCTTGACAGAGATTTGGGGAGTTTTAAAGTGGATTTCCATCCAAACTAAATGAGAGGATGTTAAAAGAGATTTGCTTTATCTCAAAGGAAAAATAATTTAAAAGAATGAATGGTTTTAATAAAGGCAGAAATAGGTCTTGAAGTCAGAAATAATAAAAAGAATTATTGTGCAATTTGGTCAGAAAAGAACATGGTGCAAACACCATCCCACCAGAAGAAGGCTCAAAGCTTTCGTAAATCAACAAGCAGCCATCACCAAGCAAAGGATCTAACTGTGATGAGCATATAAGTTATAACATTCAAATTAATGATATATGCAAAATGAGGTGCATTTGTGAACCCCTTCCTGTCCCACACCCCTGATTTGTTTGTACAGTAGCCAGAAAATTTCAGTAGACAAGGGGCAGAAGGAAACCAGCTGACTAAGAAAAAGGAACCAATGTGACAAAACCCCCATACTTTTAGAAAACTGCCAAACTGGCCACCCAGGTTCAAGAAAAGTGCCTGAATTTCTAATTAGGTTATAGTGAATACTGAATATCCAATTTTAGTCTCCAAAGGACAATGAGAGTAACTCCAGAGCAGCCCTCAAAAGCTCACTGAAAGATGCATTATTAGCTATGTCTCTAAATATTCCTCACCATTTCCTTCATATTTAGTCATACTTTTCTCATTTCACAGTGTTTTCATCCCATAAACTGAGTTTTATGTGAAGATTTCTATCTGTGTTAAGTGACAATCATCTTTTCAAGTTAAATCAGTTTCTGAACTCACTGCTAGAAAAGGGCCTTCTCTTAGACAGACCTGGGCTCCAAGTGAAACAACCATCTCAAAAGTGGTGAGAAGAAATAATATTTCAGCAGAAAAGAAATCATATATGGAAGCTTCAGCAAAAGCCTCTAAGTCTGACATATATGCCCTTATTTCACCCTTCTCCTTAACATTGTTAATGAGACTTAGACTGGCTGGTGGCAGTAAAATTTTAAGGTAGTGCTCAGGAGCTAAATCACACCATCCATCATGGTGCTCTCTAGAGAGGTCTGTTGAAGATTCAAAGGGTGTCAAATCTATTCCTTGGATGATTCTGAGATTTCTCCCTTCACTCTGCAGTTCCTCCTGTCACATCAGTTTTGTTCTGTCCCATTTCTCCTGCTCATTGCTCACCAATACAAACTCTGCTTGACATCTGGGAAAATTCTCCAAACCAATTCCTCAACCTACAGATGCTGGTAGTAGTAGTACTAGTAATAATAATGAAACATTTCAGTATATATTACTTCTGTTTCTAAAACACATGAGGCTCTGTGTTAAAACAAATGACACCCAATCAAAATAAATAGGATAAAACCACAATAAATACACTGAATAAAATGCAGAGAGATTTGCAGGTGTTTGGACCCAAGGTCACTCCGACACATGTGTTTTAGCTCAGTGTAGATTGTAGCAGTCTGCGTTGCCACTAATTGAATTAATCTTATTGCAGCAGTTTTTACAGCAAAATTCAGACTCTCGCCCAAGTAAGTGTTTATTTTGTACATAAGCATGGACCTAGCAGTAAGTTCATTTGAGCAGCATATGTTCAATACACCTGCTATTCATAGATACAGAATCACAGAATATGCTGAGTTGGAAGAGATCTACCAGGACTGTCAAGTCCAACCCCTGACCCTGCACAGGACAACTCCAAGAATCACACCATGTGCCAGAGAGCATTGTTCAAATAATCCTTGAACTCTGGAAGGCTTGGTTCCCCTGGGAAGCCTTTTATGTTGACAAAGTTTAATTCCTGCTTCTGTATTTAGAAGGAACAATAATATGCCAAAGACAATTAAGCTGATTACCTTAAATTTTGAACTGAGGTGAGATTCTCGTGCTACTGCTGATGTACATCTATATCTATTTATATCTATATCTAATCTATCTATCTATACCTCCTGGTATTCATATGAGTCTTGATATATTGATAAACCAACAAAATTGTATGGTGGCATAATACAGGCATACTGAAGTAAATATCCCCTGGCAGACCAGTGCTGTTGTAATATTTGTCAGCAATCTGGGCCTCTCCTGTTTATCTCTTTATATCTCGTACAGTCACTACCCAGTGTGTTCTCCCCTAAGCTGTGCACTCAACATTCTTCCCTCAGCGACAGCCCAGTCCTGGTCATCATGTCAAGAATGCTCTTTTGCTACATAATTTGATAGACTTGTGTTTTCCTCAGTTGGCATGATTAAATAAATAGTCTGGACTCAGATCTCAGGAAAATCCAGTGGGACTATATGTCCAAGTTACTGGCATGTATTTTTTTCAAATATCCACACTACATTATTGTTCTTGCTTTAGCACTTGAAGGGCAGCCATCCAACTCACTTCTGAAAGAAACAATGATGAATAATCTACCAAATATCTTAAAGTCTCCTTTCTGCCTCTCTAGTTTTGCACGGATATTATCCACCCCAGGGAAATGTGCTGTTCCTCAACTTTATGGCGGCCCATTTTCATTTCAGATTGCACAGAGCTGTTTTCCTTGGCATTGGGACTGACTGAATGAATCATCCCCATCATGCACAGCAGGGCTGTCTGGGACAGGGTGGTTGAATAAATTGCCCAAGTGTCCCTTCTTGCTTTTCCCTTCTTTCATCAAGACCTTACCATCTCTGGAGTGGCTGTGGCTTCATAAGCTTGTCTCACATTTCCTTAAGTGTGTAGCTGGCATTTAACTCACCCTAATTTAAGCCATTCAAATGTTAGTAACTCTGCCTTAACTCATCATCTGGTCTTCCTCTATAGTCAGCACAGAAACACTGGCAGCTTCAGCAGTGAACCTAAAATTCATTGAACCTAAAAGGGTCCAAAACAGTTACATTATACATCTGTTTTTAATCCTATTATCTGCTTTCAGTCAGGGCTTTTTTTCACTTTTTCTATTTCATCACTCCAGGACTCTTGATTAACTCCTTTGTAGGATGAGCTGCAAATGCACTGAGTTCTTGGAGACCTGGAGAGGTATTCAAGGCACAGTGAGAAGTACTGGTAAAAATCTTACTGATAGAACTGTCTTAATTCACAGAATCACAGAATCAGTTAGGATGGAAAAGACCTCTGAGATCAAGTCCAGCCTATGACCAAACATCACCCTGTCAACCAGACTATGGCACTGACTGCCACATCCAGGCTTTTCTTAAACATCTCCAGGGATGGTGACTCCACCAATCCCCTGGGCAGCCCATTCTAACATCTAGAGACCCTTTCTGTGAATTATTTCTTTTTAATGTCCAACCTACACCTCCCCAGGCACAGCTTAAGACCATGTCATCTCATCCTGTCACAGGTTGCTTGGGAGAAGGGCTCAACCCACAGCTGACTACCCCCTCATGTGGACATTTGCTCTTGTGGAACCTCCTGCTGTTGGTCTCAGTCCATTTTCTACCTTGTCCAGATCCCTCCACAGAGCCTCCCACTCTCCAGCAGGACAACACAATGACGTGTGTCACCCACACATTTTGCTAATGGTAGACTTGATCCCCTCAACTAGGTCATCAATAAAAATATTAAACAGAACTGGGCCCAACACTGATTCCTATGGGACACCACCAGTAACCTGATGCTAACTGGATACAGCACAATGACAGCTGCACTGAAGTCTCTTCTTATGTCTCTTCTTTAATAAACATTCTACATAATAGAAAATAAACATTTTTTGTAGCATTACTCATCTACCATCATGAGAAACTGCCACTTTTGTATGCACAAATAAGACTAAATACAAGAACCACGCAACAGAGTTGAATAGCATGCTAATCAGTTGCCTTTTATAAAACTAATAAAAAACTCATGAAGTCACTGGACTCTCCCTTTGAAGTCAGGAAGCTGTGAATGGTGCTCACAGCAGCCAGTAGAAGGAGTAAAATCACTGCAGCCCAGTCCAGTGTCTTACTGATTTCTGAAGCAGAACTTGCCTTTGAGAAGCAGGGAAAATCCCCAGCCATAACTGCTGGATATGCTTTTCAAATATACTGATTAATAAGAGTTGAGAATTCAGTTTTGAAATGCAAAAACTTACTGTAAATTAGGATTGGAAAAAATCTGGATAAAATCATAAGAAAATAATAAAACCCATTTTCAAAAATTTCAAATGACATTAGAATGATGAAATTGCTGGGTGGTTCCACAACTGTCTGAATGAGATTATCTCAGAGGTCATGTGTAGCTGCTTCGAGGTTATGATGGAATTTCTAATGGAAAGCTAACAAATACACAAAAAATGTCATATCATTAAAAAATTTCCTTTCTTTTTAAGCTTGTGTCAATTAATTTATAATTCAAGAGTTATTTACTGATGAATAGAAACCTCTGAACTTTTCACATTTCAGACTTCTAACCTGGACAGAAAGAAGCTGAACCTCAGAAACACAACAAAATTCTGGAAATGGCGAGACCGTAACAGGAATTCTGACTTCATGTACTAAAGTTAAGCTTTTATTTCTCTCTGACAAATAAGGCTCCATCTCATACAGCCCAACACCCTGTGCTTATAAACGATATTAATATAATATTTTATGATATGAGTCATATAACATACACAAGAGTGCATTATTAATGTTTGACCAACTGAAAATGCAAAAAAGCCCAACTGTGCTGAAAAACCTACCTAAAGTGGTCTTTTTACTGTGACAGGAAAGTGGCCTCTGTCCACCTCTCTAACACCTCTTTTAGGAAGGACTGGTATCAAACGAAACATTTCACAGTAGGCATTGCTAGGTCAAAACCACTTTAATTTTGAGTAACTTTTCTGACCTACAGGAACAGATTTATACATATTAAAAATTATTTACATTCTGGTTTAAAGTATGCTTGTTTGATACTGAACTTTCTGGTATTCTGCATTTTTACAGCTGTAGATTTTGGCAATTGTGCTTCCAGTTACATATTCTCTAAGCATCATGATGGATGCCTAGGGAAGAATTTAAAGGCAATCTGTAAATGGAGGGCTGCTTCTAAAAAGCATTCCTTTGAAACAATTGGTTAACCCTCCAGGGTTTTTCTGTTAGCAAACTTCTTGTGCAGGAGAAAATTGTCTTCAAAATGATTAGCCCTTCATGAAGTTTTATTTATTATTTTTTATCTGGATTTCGAACACATTTTCCTTTAAGGATATTTTACTGACTCTTTTGCCTAAGAACAAAGCTTTTAGTCTTTGTCATTGGAGAATGTATAATCCTGCACACTGCCTGTCTGAGCCTTTAGTCTCTCTGTAATGTTCAGTTTAATTTTTTCCCCTTACACCATTAGTTCTGTTTTGGTTTAGACGAAACCTACATCTAATGCTTCCTCTTCTAATAGCCTATTTCCTGAAAAATGTGAAGCACTCTACCCTTTGCAACCCTTGCAGTGTTATCATAAGACTTTGTCTTTCCAAATTTCTGTCTGGTCCTGTGGAGGTTAATTTACAGTTCTCCACCATCATGAGTGCTCTGGGCCTTCAGTTTTCAGCAACCCCAGCTACTGGTGGGTGCTGTTGTCCTCTGATGATGCCTGCATCTATCTGTAGAGCTATTGTGATCTACACCACACAAAAACCTGAGAACACAGGCTTTTAATAATCTTTCCTTTGATGTCTTTTCATACATAGGTATAAGCACAATTTCCTTGGGGAAGGGACTAGAATATTACTAATTTAAATTTTTTTTTAAACTTTTATTTTTTTGTTTAATCACCTATTAATAATTAGACATCTGAAAATGCAAGGGTATGT
>VWYI01032848.1:9643-22970 GCA_013399455.1 Anthoscopus minutus
ATGTATATTCCAAAACTTAACTGAAAAATCAGGTATTAAGCATGGACTAGAAAATGGGAAAGCACCCCTGAAGTTTGGAGGATGCTTGAGTTAGTAAATAAAGAGCTCGGGTTTCAGGTGAGACAGTATGTAGCTTTGTATGTGGGGAACATCTTAGGGGGCACACAGATTAAGTATGTGTAATAGTAAATTAAATTTCCAATTTTATCTGCATGGCTTACAGTTAATAAAATAGGATTTTCTGAAAATTGCTACTGTACTTCTGCAAAACTTTGTTTTTCCTTTTTTTTGTCTTCCTGGTGCCCACTAGATGAAGAAAAGCCTTTTTAGCTCTCAATATATTATAGTGTTCTAGGTTTCCTACAAGACAGATATTCTGAGACATGAGTTACTTAAATATGTTCCTATTCACAATTGTTTCCTTAGTTTCTATAGTTTCACTAAAGGAGAAAGGATTTTTAACAAGAGCAAGCTAAATGGTTATAAAGAAATATTGTCAGAGTGATTTTATGAATCAATAGAAGGAAAACCAGGAAGGATACACATAAAATCAAGATGACTGCAAATTAAGATTTTAAATTCATTGAATAAAACAATTCAGCTCCCAAGGGTGAAATAATAGCTTTCCAAGTTGCCTGTGTGAATAAAAATTACAAAAGCCAGTTTGGGATAAAGGGGTGGGAAACAGTTTTTCTGCAGAATACTGAATGGCAACATGAAAAGTACTCCAAAAAAAACCCAGTGAGAAATACAGGACTGCTGGGCAGTTAAGCTTCCCCTTTGTTTTATGCCTTTTTCATCTCTGTTTTCCATTCTTGAGCCCCTTTTTAGTGGGAAGGGCTTTGCCTTCATTCTTCTGAAGTGATACCTCCATTAGACTTTTTAAATTGGATTTAAACGAATGTTAATGAATGATCTAACTTGTACCAAAAGTTTAAAAATTAGCAAGCAGATAAATAGCAGATAAAGCAAAAAAATGTCTTCCAACCCTGCTGAACTGGTTCACTGGGAATGTGTTTCTGAAGCTGCAAACAGTCTTACAGAGGGCGAAGGGGTTTATTATAAAGCAATATATGAGTTGCCATAGCCCTCTTGCTCATGACCTGAGATTTGCATGTTTCCGGAAGAACTACCTTGAAGTGCCAAGCTCTTAAGTAATCTGAAATGGAAATTTTCTTTTCATTCTGAAACAGTGTAAGTTTTGTTTTCTGTCTTACTGTGTGTATCTTATGTTTCCAGTGCCTCTTTGTTTGTATTTTCCTTTTTTCCCCTTTCTCTCTGTTTCCCACACTTTGATGGCCTCTGTTTCTTCTGTTTGTGGTCCTGCTGTCAGCCAAACAGGCTGGGCAAGCTGGCTGAACAGGTATAGTGATGCATGTGTGCTTGTCACGTCCTAAAGTCCATCTGGTTCTGCAGTGTTAAGGGACTAGGCCCACATAGGTGTGTGCTTACATCCTTTTGCACTGGCTATGTGGGTTTTAGAGCAGGTGCTTACTCAAATAAAATCATAAAAGCTGAATTTTAAATTTAAAATATCACAATCTTAAACCTGCCTGTACTGCATACTTCACTTGTGCATTCATTGACTGATTTCATAAAAACCAAAGGCTCTACAGTAGTCACTATAGAAAGCGGGGCTACTTTATTTCATATATGTTTGGGAAGTGCTTTGTAAGTGTCAGTAAAAAAGGGAGAGAAATTTGTGAATTTATGTGGCTGTGAGAAGGGAAGCAGGGTGTTGTGGTTTCTGTTGAATTTGTTTCTTCTTCCTTATTCTTAGGGAACAGCAGGACCAGATCCAACAACAGTCTATGTAGATATGAGAGCGCTTCGACATGACAGGTACAGTTTGTGTTAAAGCATTAACTCTTCAGTGGCTGTGGACGAGAAACTTCAGCCTCATTGTATTGTTTTGTTGAAATATCTTTGACAGCAGCCAACTGACTCCCTGCCATATTATATAGCTGTGCTGTGTAATTCCAAGAAATCTGCTCTCTAACAGTCCTTTAGGCAGTGGAGATAGCACAGTTAGAATCTCCCTTAGTCTTGTTTTGGTTTGAAGGAAAAAACCAACTCTGTCCCTTCAGCCTTCCCTGGGCTGCATTGTGTCACTTAATGCCACTTAGTGTGTTCACTCTTTATGTTTGTAATTCTTGCTGATGCTCTGTCATGACTCAGTGTGACAAGTAGAGATCCAGGAGAATCCAGAAAAGAAAGTGAATTTAGAATGCTGATGGGCCTGCAACCTTCAGGCTTTGCTGGAAAAAGTTACTCATCTTTCCAGAGAGCTGAGTTACAGATTCTTAAAACAAACATATGGGAATGCTAACTGAGAAGTTCTGAAGACAGCTAGAAACTTGTAACTGTAAGTTGTGAATAAATGAGAGTACCTGGGTGATTCGTTGCAGTTCAGTCAGTGCAGCTAAGGATGGAATAGCAGTGGATATACTAGAACACATCTGTTTAGCTTCTGTTTTAAGTTCTTGTCTTGGTTTGAAAGACAGGTATCTGCCGAGGAAGGCTGGAACCTCCCTTGGAATAGAAAATGTGACCCCCTTCCCTCCAAATTATTGTAACTTTGAAATTAAGGGGCATTCAGGTGAAGATCTGGGAGAAGGAATAACAGTTCTTTACTAATCTGTATGTGTATAACCAGGCAGACAAACAGCAGCAGCCCCAGGCCGGACCAGGAGCCCATTCCCAGCCTGTCCCGGCCGCGGGCTCTTTCCCCTCGGTGCAGTTCCAGGCACAGCCGGCAGGGGGCGCTGCTGGCTCCGGGCGGGGCAGTGACTCCCCCAGGCCAGCAGGGGGCGCTGTGCCGCGGGCTCTCACGTGGGCCACAGTGGGGACAGAAACGGGGCTGCCCATACAAAGCTGCAGGGGCAGCGGGCCGGTGCCGCTGTGGGGAACGTGGGGAATGAGCTGCAGCAGCAACCGCAGAGGGGCCACAGCCCACAGTGCCAGACAAAACACTGCAGGAGCCACAGGGTAGACACAGAGTATTGGGGTAAAATGTAGTGAAAAAACCCAAAGCAGCGGCAGAAGACAGCAGGGCTGGGCAGTGGCAGCGAGAGAGAGAAGAGCCCAGCTCCTCACCCCACAAGCAAAATCTCACTGGTATCTCTGTGCTTGAGAAGACTTGCCATCTACAAGAGTGTGGCCAGCTGCACCTTTCCCCCTCTTCCTTGGCTGTGTCTTTTTGTTTCTCTTAAGTACAGTCGTTATAATCTCTTAGGCAGCAGATGGGAGAAAATTCCCTGAGAAAAAAAGGAAAAAAAAAATCTTCACCTCCAATAGTTCTTAAAGCTTTATACAAATGTATCCTCTTATTTTCTCAGGGTGCGTTTGGTAGAGAGAGGTTCTCCACACAGTCTGCCACTTATGGAGTCTGGGAAGGTGAGAGACTGAGTGTGATCCTTCCTCCTCACAGAATCACAGAGTAGTTTGGATTGGAAAGGACTTTAAAGCTCATCTCATTCCAGTCCCTGTCTGCCATGGGTCAGGGGACACCTCCCACTAGACCGGGTTGCTCCAAGCCCCATCCAGCCTGGCCTTGGACACTTCCAGGGGCAAGGTAGCCACTGGGCAACCTGTGCAGGGCTTTACCACTCTCACAGGGGAGAATTTCTTCCCAACATCTACTTCCAACCTTCTCTTTCAGTTTAGAGCCATTGTGACACTCATCATGTCCTTATGGCCCTCATCTGGGCGGGGAGCTGCATCACTTGGATAAAGAATATGTGGGATGAGCTTGGCTAATCAGAATGTGTCCGGGAGAACAGGTTACAACTGAATAGTAAAAGTAAAGCCAGATGACATGAAGCAATGACAAGAAGCAATAGGATAAATTGCTACCACCATAACAAATCTGAGTCCTTCATATGAAAGGCATTTTCTAGGTGTGAAACCAATGCTGAACCTGCAAAATGGCTGCGCAGAGTTAAAATTATTTAACAAGTTAAACAACAGTGATAGGAAGAGATGGTTGGTATTTGTGGTGCAGAAAGGAATAGTAAGGGACGCACAGACTGTTGATTCTGTGATTCTGATTAACTTTTCTTTTGATGAATTCAGTTTCTTAACTTTTGTTTGCTTCTTATTCAAGATTCTTCCAGGAGTAAAGGTCATCATAGCACACACAGAAACCAAGGGACCTCTGGGAGACTCACATTTAGGAGAGGTAAAGGTTTGGTACTGTGTTTATCAGCAGTGATGTGATACATTGATGCCTCCTGTTAGATAAATGCTGTCCTTCCCCTGAGTAGGATGGCCAGGATGACGCTGGTGTGGCTCATGAATGAACCCCATAGAGAGCTGGCACTGGGTGCATTGCTGCACATGTGGCTGCATAGCACCAGGTCTGCCCAGGGCACTAGTCTTTGTCTGCCTGGCAGCTAGAACAGGTAGGGATATATTCCCGTCAGTGGGCAGCAGCAGTAGGTAATTTGATGCTTGGTTTAACCTTTGTTTTATGGGCATCTTTTTGTTGTGTAATAAGATTCTAAGAACACCAGCTAATAGGTTAGCAGGTATTCCTTTCCAGTAAGCCAAATGCCTGGCTCATTTTTTATGGCCTTTACCATCCCTCACTTACATGCATATAAAACTCCTTTTCTCTGGTCAGAAGTTAATTATTTCAGTAAAACTGGCATTTTGGAGCAGTCTGAATTATCAGTGGTAAAGATCTTTTAAATCAGTGATGCTGTCTTTGTCTGGCAAAATAACCTGTGTTCATTCCAGTTTGGATTTGGTTTATCCCCTAGATATGGGTGAGTAGCCCACACAATGCTACCGGTTACTACACAGTGTATGGAGAAGAAGCACTGCACGCTGATCACTTTACTGCTCGTCTCAGTTTTGGGGACACTCAAACCATGTGGGCTCGCACTGGGTACCTGGGCTTCCTGCGCAGGACAGAGCTGACAGATGCCAGTGGAGGTGAGAGGAAACACCTGGACCTGCAGGGGCACTTGTGTGAGGCTCCTAGGGAAAACTGAGCCAGGAAAGATTGGGTTCTCCAGGAAGTTTATGCTGACTTCCATCACAGAAGACTCCCGAATTAAGGAGGAGATGTTCTGTCATTCAGCAGGTCCAGGACATGCACAGACACCAGTGATTTTGCAGCCTTTCAGAAGTAAAAGGTCTTGAGGAGAAATTTTCCAGTATAAAAAACAAATAGTTAGTCTTGAGGGTTTTTTGATCAAAGCCAAGATGTCTAAATTTGGGAAAAGTTTATATTCTGTTTTCAGTTTATCATCTGCTCTGTTTTCTGTTGAGATAGAATATAAAGTAGATACAGCTCTTGATTATTGTATATTGAAAATATAAATCTCTGAACATTCTAAGGAAAGGAGTTTGAATGCTTGTAACTTAGTAACAAATGTATATTGCTGGTTTTCTGTGATTGGACTTAAATGAATAATGGTGTCTACATGAATAGTGTCACTGTCCTGACTGCTGCCACTGAATAATTATAGCAAGTTTTTGTGCCTTGCAGCTTTCTGAAAAATCACATATCACAGAGATTTTTATTACCATGGAGCAATGTCAGTTGTCCTTTAGTTTTTAAGATGCTTTGTGCAGTGAATTAACATACAGTATACGTGAAATGCAGTTTCCCAGCATGATATTCACCTCTAGTGACACAACTGAGCAAGACTATAAAACAATTAACAAAGAAAAAGCAAAATTGAACTGAACAGTGTTACAAGGATGGATGTGGAGCGTGTGTCCTTCAAGTAAGGTCTAGGAGATATTTGCTTATTTAGCCTGGCAAAGCTGAGGCTGGGGAGAAGACAGAGTTGTTCTCAGTGTGTAAACTGTGGGATCTTAAGAAGCTGAGTAGAATTTTCCTGGCATGAGGACAAGTGGATATAAACTGGTATTAAAAATAAAAAAAAAAGTTAAATTTGTGAATTGGAAAAGTGATTGTGTTGATCAGAGAAGAAAACTGCTCTGGTAAGAATAGTGGAACAAAAAGGTGCTTTAATGGTGGATTTTTCTTGTGTTTTTGAACACAGGTTACATTACATGAGAGAAAGGATAGAACTGGATGACCCAGAAATTCTTTTCCTTGTGGTTTCAGTTGCTTGAAGTCATAGGCAGAAGCGCTACATGAGCTCTTAATTCTTTCCAAATGCTAGAGCTTATATTATAGACTCTTTCTCCTAGGAAGCACTGGGAACTTAGAACATCAGGAGTAAACACATACAAGTGACAGTGTGATGATGTTGATTGTGTGTGCTGTATTGCAGAGAGACATGATGCTTTGTATGTGGTTGGTTCTTTGGATGAAACGCTGGAACTCAGAGGAATGAGGTACCACCCCATCGACATAGAAACCTCTGTAATCAGGGCACATAAGAGCATTGCAGAATGGTAAGAACCACAGCATTATTCTTCTGTAGAATTTTATTTCTTCTAAAGCAGACGAGCTTGTAACTTCCTTGGGTGTGTCGGAATGTACACATGTGGATGTGATAAACACATCTCAAAGATTTAATGGATGATGTCTTCTCACATATATTATTCCCATTTGGCCGTAATGAGTTATGTATATCACTGGCTGTGGGTCCTCTCCAGCCTCTAAGAATTCAGGTTTAGTTGTAAGCTTTAGGAGGTCTTGTCTTTCTTTTAATAATCTCTTTTAATAACTTGTCTAGGTGTTTTTTCCTCCCCATTAACATGTGTGTCATGCCAACAGTGCTGTGTTTACTTGGACGAACCTGCTGGTGGTGGTGGTGGAGCTGGAAGGCTCAGAGCAGGAAGCGCTGGATCTGGTTGCACTGGTGACAAACGTGGTCCTGGAAGAGCATTATCTCATTGTTGGTGTTGTGGTCATCGTGGATCCTGGAGTCATTCCCATCAACTCCCGTGGCGAGAAGCAACGGATGCACTTGAGAGATGGATTTCTAGCTGATCAGTTGGATCCTATTTATGTTGCCTACAACATGTGAAAACAGCAAATCACATAAAGGCTAAAGCACCAAAATCCAAGGGGCTTTCCTCATAATAACATTGGAATCCATGCTCTTGTTTTTAAAAGCTTTTGAAGACCTTAGGAAAATGGAGATACTTCTCTTTACATACAGCCCTTCATCTCTCAGATTGCATTTGCTTTCATAAACCTATTGTAACAGTCACAGCTGTCTTAGGATGGAGAATTTACTGGAATTCCTGAAGGAAGCTTATTAGAACTATCATGGACCAATTTTATTTGGGGGGAGAGGCGGGGGCAGAGGGAAGAGAATAATTATGAATGTCAGTACTTGATGCACTGCATAAAAGGACATAGAGTGAGGTGGGGAGAGAACTCCAGCTGTAAGGAGGACTCCTGGAAACAGCACCCAAAGTTGTGAGTAACCATCCAGAGTTCACCTTCCACGTGACTGCAGGGTATTGGCAGTATCGGGGTTGGGGCATATCCTTCAACATTGCACACACCTCTACCACATTCTCTACTGAAAGGAATTTTGCACATATTTGAGATTTAAAAATACAGCCTTTTTGTTTTAAGTCACTGACTCATCCGTGTTCGGAAGAAGCCAACCCCTTCCAGTCCTGGATTCAGTGTAACAGTTATGCTGCTGTTCAGCTTTTTTGTATCAAGCAAAAATAAATACTGTAACAAGGTTACTTACTGTGCCATGCTGGACTCTGAAATGCTATAAACTTTATAATAAAATACAAAGTAATACCAAGTTTTAAGTACTTGATGCAGGAGCCTTCAGTGCTCTTGCTCTTCTAACTTCATGTTAAAGTTGCTTGTTTTCATAGTGTTAGCTGTTCATTCCTGCTCTGCATAATGTCAAGGATTTTTCAAATCCATCCAAAGCCACTCTGAATGATTTGTTGAAATGTTTACAAAGCATAGGCATACAAAATGTTTTCCCTGAATATTCTGTGCTAAAACGTGAAATAGTAAATTTTTTTTCCACCCACCATCTAAAACGTATTCAGTGTTAGTTAGCTTGAGCTTCTGTGGTACAAACTTCCTTTGTTTTCTTTCGAGCTGTATTTAAACTCTTTTGTTTGGGCTAAAATATCGTGTTGGTTGAGTCACAGTTGGACTCATTGAGGTTTTGATGTTTCTGCTTGATCTAATACTGCAATTAACCTAATGCAGAAACAGAATATTAAGTAATTCAAATAATTATGTGTTTGAAGGTAGGCACAAGACTAGCAAATAATTATTTTTATAGATTTGTTAAAGAAAGCTACATAAATTTTTTTTAATTATGCACAAGTGCGCAAAAGAGCCAGATTTTTCTGCAAGGCAATTCTGCCTGGATCAGTGCCTAAGAAAGATGGATGTCAATCCCCTGATAGATCAGATTTATCCACGGTCAAATAAACTCTGAAATTTTCAAGAAAAAGCTCTCCTTTATAGTAGTTATGGGCCCTGATGGTGTTTACCTGTGGTGTATAATACAGCTGCATACTCTGACTGTAATTATGTACAGAACTTGTGTAACTTATTGAGTCCAGCAGCCTCCAGCAGCAGGCTGTGGGACACCCCTCCTACCAAAACAGCTGGCAAAAGGAGACAACTCCCTAACCCCCAGTTCCATGTTGTTGTTTTTTTAGCAAATAAAGCATTGTAAGACTTTTGTATTGAGATACTGATGAAAGTGATACAAGTTGCCTTGTAAAGTAAATCTTAAAACAAAAAGCTTATTAAACATTTCAAAACAGCTCTTGCCAATCTAACTTGATGAATCTTGAAACTTAAGCTGTTGGGTCAAAACCTTGGCATAGTGCAGTTCTCACTCATATTATAGACAGTTTAATGCCTTAAGAGCTTTTTCTGCACAGCTTCACTGCAATTACTTTGCAGGTAAAGCAGTTGTAAGCCTGGATGGTCCTGAATTTCCTATGTTTTGAACCTCTGCCAAGCTGCAGTGCTGACATCACTGTGTCACATATCATATCACTGCTGTGGGGCTGGCAGGGCATGGCTGTTATGATGTCACTGCCGTGATGCAGCTGAGCAGCTGCTCCATGCATGGCTGAGCCTTCCCAGGGCCTCTGAGCTCTAGCTCCAGGCATAGACTGGCCATTTCCCTGATTGATTTGCAGCCAGGCATCCACCAGAGTTTATAACCTTGGAACACAGAAAGCACCAGCTGCAAAGGAAAAGCACAAGCAGAGACAGCAGGACAGGGGTGCTGCCCTCCAGCAACTTCACCAGGCTGACCCAGAGCAGCCACTGCGCTACCAAATATGTCAGGGTAAAGAAGGTTCTCCAGGCTCTCCCCGTTTAAGCCTGTAAGTCCCATGGGCCCCTATATCCCCTGGGAAGGAAAGATGAGAATGAGAGGGAGGTGTTGGGTGTGAGAAGGGTTGGGGAGGGTGAGTGCCATACTCACAGGGTCCCTTCGAGGACCAAGGATACCCTGGAAAACAACTGCTAGGAGGTGAACATGTACCTGCTAGCCAGGGGAGTTAGGGTGGGATGAGATGGAATGGAATGGAATGGGGTGGCATGGCATGGCAGCTCCAGCCAAAGCAAGAATAGAGAGCACACTTTTTGTGAGATAAACAGGAGACACACACAGCAGTGACCCTGCCAGCTGCTGGGACTCCCCCAGCACAGGGAGCAGGGGGCTCAGGGAGCACGCAGGGTGATGGGAGGAGCCCATTGTGCAGCAGTAAAGCCAAGGGACAGTGGCTGCAACTGTGCTCTGACATGTTTTGGCTACGTCCCGCACAGAAAACTCTGCCAGGACAACAAGCTTGCCTTGTTACAAGGCAACTTTGGATTTTGTGTTATTTTTGGGTTTTTTAGGAGTAACTAAACGCACCAGGTTTTATGGTGTGGCTTGGTTATTGCAGTGCTATATAAGCAGAGTTCTATTGTTTTGTATTTCAATACATGTTATTAAAATTACATGCACCACTGTATTTTCTTCCAGTCACTCCTGATTTATTTAACCCTGTTCTCATGTAAACATAAAGGTGCTATTTTTCTAGCATTCCTTTAAACTTGTCTAGGAAGGGTAACTGAAAATCATTATTTATTTCTGCTACTTTTCTCTGCCAAATACGAAAGACAGTGTTGTGGTTGGTTCTGTTCTTTTTCTGGGGTCTGTAAAAGTCCACACCTCATTTGAGGGAAGAAAACCATAGTTTTGGGGTTTTTTTTCCTTGCTGTCAGTACGTAAGCTCTGCTCTTGAATGATTCAGCCTGAATCTGCTTCCATCAACAGTTAAGATAAAGTATGTTTTTCGGTGAGCAACAATCATCACTCCTGGTAAGATCCTGCATGGAAGAACTTTTGGGAGGGGAGAGGTGTCTGTAAGTGCTCTTACAGTGGTGGAAACTTTTTGTCTGATGCAGGGAGAGGTTTTCCTTTGAGAGATGCACATCTCTTAAAATTATCTAGGGACAGAATAAATGTGCAGATTCTAACCTCCGAGAGCAGAATGTAATTGCAGCATTTTAAATTCTGAAAATGTGTTTCAGCAAAGGTAGAATACAGTATGAATGTACAAGATCTGCCCCTCTGACAGTTTTCTAGCTTCAGAAGTGAATCTGCATGTTTTAGAAGTCTCAGGCCTTACCTGTTGGATTGCTTCTCTTTGGTTCAGTTTTACTGCTGTTGATAAGTAGGAAACTGTTATGTGTCCTTCCTGGTGGGAAATTCGTTTGAATCCTCTTTATAGAGTCAAAACCATGACTCACAAATGTGGCTCACGGGCAGACCCTTGTGCTGAAAAATCAGACCCCTCTGCTGAACTCAGGTTCAGGCTTGAGAGAGGGTCCAGAGAGTCCTGTCTACCCTGTCCTTATCTTGGGGACATGGAGACAGACAGGGTCTGTCACCCATTATCCTCACACATGGCCTCCAGTCTGAACCAGTGTTGAAAGCAGCTGAACCAAGACCTGAGGAGAATGTTAAAAATGTGGTGGAAATAACTTGGATGCTAAACTGCTTCTCATCAAGTGAGCACTACCCTGGAATGGCAAAATGGCTTTTTGTGCTAGGTGGAATATAAGATGCTGTCCCTTGTGTGCCTGGCTCTGCCTGAGTGTCCCCTTGCACAGCTTGGGGGGAGGCTGGTGAGAACAGCAAAATGGTCCCTGTCCAAAAATACGTCATTTTGTGCATAAAATCACAATAAAATATGGAATGGGGTAAAACCACTTCCATCTAAGAGTATCTTTGCTGTGAATCTGTCACTGTGAATCAGGCCAGGAACTCACAGGTATTGCTGAGCTAGATGACAGGTGCAAACTGAAAAGGCAGAAGCACAGGCTTTGGGGATGTTGTTCTGGGTTTAGCTGAGGCTTTGCAAGGACTCACCACTGCAAGCCCCTGGATGAATGACCCTGGTAGCAGCAGTCACATCCTGCAGAGGGCCCTTGTGTTCTTTGTCCTGGCAGTGTGGGCAGTGTTCTGTGTCCTGGCAGCCAGGTGGAACACTGTACTGGTGACGAATCCTGGCTTGTCTGGCCAGTCACAGTGAGACCAGGGAAGAGATGAGGAGTTGATGCCCTACAAGAAACCCAGGGGCATGAGCTGTAGCAGTGCTTCAGGTCAGATCCCCCAGCCTTTCTCTCTCAGTGCAGAGCAGCCTAGTACGGAAGGACTTGTTTTTCACCAGAGGCCAAGCCACCATTTTATTCCTAGGAGGCTGGCTGTGGTCTGTGGTCGCCCTGGGCCAATCCCATTTCCATTCTGACTTGACCTGGACACCTTGTCAAGGCATATCCCAGGCCCAGCAGTTGACCCCACTGCAGGAGCCTCTTACTCCTTCCCAGAGTACTGGTGGAAGGCATCAATGATGGCAATGATTGCCTTCTCCAGCTCCGACACGGTCATGGCATGGCCCTGAGGTCAGAGGGGACAGTAGGAATGCCAGACTGGGCAAGCTTCAGCAATTCCTGTTAATTTGGAAGCATGACCACCACGGGACTCCGCCCGATCAGAAGGGTCGGACCCGCATTCGAGGTGTTCTGCTGGGAAGCGCTGGCAGCAGCTCTGGCTTCAGGGGGAAAGTCACAAGAAACTAACTCTGCTGCCAGGGGCTCGAAGACATATGATATAAATACAAATTAATTATTTATTTTTCAAATAACATTACTACATCCTCTCTAAATAATCCCTGACATTATTCTGGACATTAGCAAAGAGCTGTTTGCTAGAAGTGTTTTAAATTAAACTTGTAGTGTGCATTATATATTCTAAGTATTCATGATTATATAAGAATTAATAGGAATTTTTCTGTCCTGGAGTGCTGATGGGTGCCACATTTGTGAGTAGCTTTTTTGTCCTTTGGCAGTGCACAGATAGGGAGGGGTTTTCTGCCAGTTTAGCTTGGTCTGGTGTCACCTCTGTGGTAGGAAGGAAGCCAGGTCGCTCTGAAAGGCTGAAAGAAATTTCATCACTCCATATAAACAAGTATATATTAAATTTCCACCCAGCTCTTCCAACAGCATAGCAGCAGCAAGTACAGCATCTGTGGGATTTACAATCCCTGCGTGCCTGCTTTCGGGAGGCCTTCTTGAGCCAAGGGGCTTTGAAGGGCTGACACCCATTTGCTCTCTGGCCTGAGAAGGCAGGGATGCTACATTGAGGGTGTTAGGAGAGAGATGGGGACACGTCACTGGGACAGGAAGGAGGAGCTCTGCCATCTCCTCATGGAGTGCTGTCCCACGGCACTACCTGCGTAAAGGTAACACCCCCAGCCGTGCTGGAGACACCAAGGCAGGGCTCATAGTGAGGATGCCTGTAGAACAAAACACAGTGTTTTAGGGGTGTCACCCCCGCCGGCCACACCCCTCCTCAGCCAGGCACGGCCCCGGCGTTGAATGAGTGCCCGACATCCCGGGAAAGCAGAGCTGAATACGGCAATCGAGGGTGGTGCCAGCAGCGGGGAAGCACGGCGGCAGCAGGAGCACACGTGGGTCAGGGTGCACTGTCCCCATGGCTGGCACTGCACCCAGACACATCTTCCCAGTCCCTCGTGGCCCAGGAGGGCATGAGCTGGGCACAGAGGCTGAGCCGGCGTTGTTTTGTTATTTCCATTAACGATGGAAACCTCACGCCTGGACTTTGGGGGTGCACGGACGTGGGGACAGTCGTTCTAGGGGCTGGCGCTGTTACCCAAAGGGACAGGACGGCTGTCGGGCTCTGTGGCAGGTCTGGCACTCCTGGGGAAGCGAGCACGGTCGGCGTGCCGGGGGCAAACTTGTGGGACGGAGTAGTCGAGTCCCGGCAAGCGGCCGGGCGACGTCCAAGGGCAGGGGCGGATGGGAGGAGATGGGGCGGGCCGGGGACAGCGCGGGGGCCGGGCGAGGCGGGCCAGGGGCCGGGCTTGGTCC
>VWYI01032848.1:23216-37084 GCA_013399455.1 Anthoscopus minutus
CAGCTCTGGCGCTACCTGGGCGATGGCGATGTCGAGGAGCGGCGAGCGCAGACAGCGCTGGAGCAGCACAGCCTCGGGCTGGACACGGTGCGGGGGGCCCGGGCCGGGGCGGCGGGGCCGTGCCCGGGGCGCACCGCTGAGGTGCCCCTGTCTCCCCGCAGGGCGCGACGCTGCAGACGCTGCCGGCGGCCGGCTCGGCCCGGGACGCGGCTCGGAACGGGATGCGGTTCTACGCAGCCCTGCAGGCTGAGGATGGGCACTGGGCGGGTGACTACGGCGGGCCGCTGTTCCTGCTGCCAGGTAGGTCTGGGCACCTGCCCAGGGGTGAGTAGCCTGGAGTTTGGCTCTTTACAGTTCTTGCCTGTCTGGTTTTCTAGGTCTCCTCATCACCTGCCACACGGCCAAAATCCAGCTGCCCGAGGGGTTCCGGAAGGAGATGGTACGCTACCTGCTCTCTGTGCAGCTCCCGGATGGAGGCTGGGGCTTGTGAGTAGCAAAGATGCTTCTTTGAGTGATGGCAGCTCCAATGTCCAGGACTTGGAGCTGCTGTCAGGCCTGCCCAGGCTCAGGGAGGGGGACTCAGCACCTGTGATAGCTGTGGGTGGTTGGACTTGCTCGTGCAGCACTCCAGGTACACTGTTTGTCACAGAGGTGGCCCTAGCATCAAGTCCGGCCACATCTCCTCTGGGGCACTATATCCCAAAGCATCATGTGTGACAGTGTAGTGCAGAGCAATGTTTCTTCATGTATTGGTCAGTTCCCTCTTTTCCAAAGTCACCCTTGGCATCCCACTTCACCCTAACAAAGACAGCCTTGTACAGTGGCTTGTGTCTGGCTAATGGCAGTAGATGAATAATGGATGTTTCTGTATATGCTCCTGACAGACATGTGGAAGACAAATCAACAGTGTTTGGCACAGCTCTCAACTATATAGCCTTGAGGATCCTGGGGCTTGGACCAGATGATCCTGACATTGTGCGAGCCCGTGTCAACCTGCACAGCAAAGGTCAGCCGTGGGGCTGGTACACTGGTGAGAGAGGTCTGGCCAGACCTAAGGGCTGCAGGGAACACTGGGGGCTGCCAGGTAGTGGAAGAACTACTAGAGTAGTTCTTCCACTAGAAGAGTTCTCACTTGCCTTTCATGGCAACTACATTTCAATTAATGATGGGAAGCCGTGTTGCATTTTTGTACCATTGCCTTCTTGCCCTGTTTTGGGACATATATCCCAGCCTGAGTACTGTGCTCCCAAACACGGGGAGAAGTGGGCCCTGTGATGGGGAAGGAAGGTGGAAGGTGGCATGGCTGTGTTAACCCTGAAAGCTGATACTGTTCTGTGCAGGAGGTGCTGTGGGAATCCCTTCCTGGGGCAAGTTTTGGCTGGCTGTCTTGAACGTTTACAGCTGGGAGGGAATGAACACGCTTCTCCCAGAGATGTGGTATGTGCCCCCCTCACTATGGAGAGAGGAGCCTCAGTGTCAGTCCTGCCACCAGCCTCGATCCAGAACTGTCCCAGGCACTGGTGATTGCTGGGATAACTCTAGCTACAGTCCGGAACTGGGGGTGCTCAGGCTGCTTGTCAGCTGGGGCCCAGCAGCAGGCCAGCCAGTAGGTGGACAGCACTGAGCACTGCATCCAAGGGAGATGCCAGAGTGCAGCCCTGTTAGCATTTCCCACAGGGTCCCTAATACTTAATGTGACCTGCCACCAGTATTTCCACCACCAGAACTGGACCCTAGCCGGAAGGGACAGCCACGTGTAAGGGGCAGCACCCTTGCTTGTACCCTCTAAATACTCAGAGGGCTGCTGGGTGTCAGAGAGGGAAAGTGTCTGACTATCCCTGGAGGAAATCAGGGCCTGCACAGTACCAAGGGCTGCTGATGCTTTGTCAGCAAATGCCATTAACTTACAGTCCAGGCCTCTGCCTTCAATGACCCATGTGACTGAACTGGCTTCTCTCCTTCCTCTCTGAGCTTGAGGTCCTCCCTGCCCACCTGGAGTGGTGTCAGGAGGGAGTACCCCTGTTGGAACCGGAATCTGAGCAGGGCCAGGCTGTGTGTATTTGTGTGTATCCCCTAGTGCAGGGGACAGGGGAAGGCCTGCCCTGCTCTGGGCATTCCACACAACATCTCTCCAGTGGCCCTTGGAGGCCCTTGTTCCTCATGGCAGCACTTTCTCTGTTGCAATCAGGCTGCTTCCCACGTGGTTTCCAGCCCATCCATCACGACTCTGGTGTCACTGCCGCCAGGTTTACCTTCCCATGAGCTACTGCTACGCTAAGCGCTTGTCAGCAGAAGAGGATGAGCTGATACGGAGCTTGCGGCAGGTGAGGAAGGAGCTGATCCGGCTGGGCAAGGATACATGGCTCCATGACCACCTGCTGGGCTGGCCATGCCCTTGTGAGCCAGCCTCTGGCTTGCCAAGTGCCAGTTCTCATAACCTGCACAGTCTCTGTCAGACAGCAGAGCCAGCTCCCAGCAGTAACTGCCCCAGGTGCTTGCTCCTGGCTGTCCAGACTGCCCTTTGCTGTCTTGTGCCAGGAGCTGTATGTGCAAGACTACGCCAGCATAGACTGGCCAGCACAGAGGAACAATGTGGCTGCCTGTGATGTGTACACCCCACACAGCTGGTTGCTGGATGCTGCCTATGGTGAGTGCAGGAGCTGCTGCAAGGAATACTGAAGCTGCCTGGTAGCCTCAGAGCTCTTTAGGGTCAACTACCAGCTAGTGGTGTATGCCCTGTAGCTGGGATGGAGACAGGAATTACGTGATCCGTGGGGTTCTCCCTCCCTGAGAGCAGCAGGGCCTTGTGCCCATGTCCTCAGGCCACTCTGGGGCAGAACTTTGCTCTGTCTCAATGCTTAATTGGTTGTTGTGTGAGTTGGGGTGTAGCTTGCCACAGCAAGTGAATTTGGCTGCACAAGGTGTGTTTTTTTTCATTGCATGTCCCTTTGTTCTCCTGTAGCCATCATGAACATGTATGAAGCTCACCACAGCACTCAGCTGCGGCAGCGAGCTGTCACAGAGCTGTACGACCACATCCAGGCTGATGATAGATTCACCAAGTGCATCAGCATTGGGCCGGTAGGACACTGCTGTTAATCCTTTAATATCTCACCCTTTGTTCTTTAAGGACCAGCTTGTGCAATTGTGATGTGAAATAATCACCAGATCTTGCTCAACTCCTGCTGCTCCTGATGCTCAAGAGCTTAAGGCTGATAGAGCAGAGGATATGCAGAGGGCATGAGGACAGTTGTGGCCCTGGTGAGGAGTATCTGTCCTTGAGATCCAGGGAGATGATCTGAGAGGAAGCTCTGGAGTAATCTCATGGCACCTGCCCTACTACCTCAGCTATGCTGGGTGATGCCTCAAGGCTGAGACAGCCCCTGGATGGCTTTGTGCTGGGTGGGGGGGATGTATGTCTCCAGGGCTGGGAGAAGCTCTATCCAGAGCAGTGACAGTGCTCCTCTTGGCAGATCTCCAAGACAATCAACATGCTGGTTCGATGGTTTGTGGAAGGGAAGGACTCCCCAGCTTTTCAGGAGCATGTTTCCAGGATCCCTGACTATCTCTGGTAAGGGCTGAGTGTGTGCCATCTGGCACTGAAAAACATGGCTCCTGACTTGCCTCCTGGTGCTCACACTGTGCCTATGCTGCAGCACTGTGCTCTTTCTTCCCACAGGCTGGGCCTCGATGGCATGAAGATGCAGGTGAAGTGCTGTAGGAGTTCGCTGTGACTGAAGGGATGCTGGTGTGCTGGGGCAGCCTGTGGAGTAATGGGATACTGTGTTCATCCCAGGAGCTCCTGGTGTCTCACCTCTGTGCCTGGTGGCCTCACTTCCCCCAGCTGAGCCAGGAGGGAGTACTGTCTGTCCTGATAGTTTGCCTCCCTGTGGCTGGGAGCTGAGAGGCCTCCATTCCCTCCATCCTCATGAGTCTTGGGAGAAGGGCAGGAGAAAGCCAGGCCTTTCCTGTGTATGGGCTAAGCTCTGCTTCTCTCAGAGCCATTGTGTCCTGCTGTTCCTTAATGCTAGCCACGTCACCTGCTTTGGCTGTGCACAGAGCAGACTGAAGCAGCTGTCTTATTTCATGTTCCCTTGCTGTCCCCTGACCTGCTGCATCTGTCCTCTCTGTGCCAGCACATCAGCCATGATGCAGGGTGACATAGGAGGGAGCTATTGTGGGTAATGGGAGAGGAATGTGCTGTCCCATAGTCCCCACAGCTGGGTCAGGCTGCTGCTAGCACATGCCTCACTCTATTTTCTCTTCCAGGGCACAAATGGATCCCAGCTCTGGGATACTGCTTTTGCCATCCAAGCCTTCTTGGAGGTAATGCACCCTTCAGTGCTACATGGTTTCTTGGGAAAATGGTTTCTGCTCGTGAGTCCCCAAAAGCCAGAGCTCCTGCTGTGCACCCCCTTGGAGCTCTGTTCTGGCCTGGCATCCTGTGACTGAGCTGGGAAAATGTGTCTAGCTACAACCTGTTGCTGACTGCTCACTGTGCATCTCTATTTCTAGGCAGAAGCCCAGGAGATGCCTGAATTTACCTCCTGCCTCCAGAATGCCCATGGGTTCCTCCAGTTCTCCCAGGTGGGCAGAGCTGGTCAGTGATGTCTCACACACTGACTGTGCAGGCTTGGCTGTTGCTCAGAACCCTGTTGGATGCATCTGTTGCCTTCTGAAGAGAGCTTCTGAAGGGCTGACTAGCAAAGTCCCAGGCCCAGCCTCCTGTTTTCTAATCCCTGTCTTCAGGGAACCATCTATGAAGCTTGGAGAGGACCTTGGCAAGGCCCAGGGATGCTTGGGTTGTCTGCCATAGCTTAGAGAGGCTCTTCATCTTGTTTGATACTAATCTGAGGCACTCTTCTGGGAAACCCAGGATCAGTCGATAGTGACTGTATGAGCTCAGCTTCTGCTGGCCAGGCCAGCAGTGGCTCAAGGTGAGGGTCACTGTCATCAGCAGCTTGGTGCATATGCAGTCACAGATCTTGTTCATGGTGCTGCCAACAGGAGCACTGAAAGCAGATAACCATCTGCTTTCACCTGGCAGGCAAGCTCCCAAAGGGGACTTTAGCAACACTTGCTGAAGCCAGGCCAAAAGGTGATTTCTCCCTGCTCCAGAACTGACCTCTTTCCTGTCTACTTCCCTCAGTGGAAGGCAGGTTCTGTCCACTTCCACATGGTTCTGCACTTACAATGGTTTCAGCCCATGGTCCTGCAGCCAGGCACCTCCAGGCTGCCCTCATTTGTTTCTTATCTCCTGCAGATCCCAGAGAACCCACCTGACTACCAGAAATATTATCGCCATATGAACAAGGTATGATGGCTGACACTGGTCTCTCAAGGAGGCATGACTGGGGCAGGGATTTGGGCAGAGGGAATAGGAATCAAGGGTAGCACCTGCTCTCTTCCAAGAGTAGAGTGGGTGAGGGAAAGTGATCCTGCTCCCTAAGCCTAACCTGATCCTTTTCCAGGGTGGCTTCCCCTTCAGCACGCGGGACTGCGGCTGGATTGTGGCAGATTGCACAGCAGAGGGGCTGAAGGCAGTTATGCTGCTGCAGGAGAAGTGTCCCTTCATAGCCAAACTCGTGCCAGCTGAACGCCTCTTTGATGCTGTGAATGTGGTAAGAGCTGCAGAAATTAGGCCTAGGGACATGCAGGACTGTAAGAGAAGACAAGGCCCAAGAAATTGTTAAATCTGGTATTAGATCTGGTTAGATCTGAGCTAGTATGAGGCCTAGTGGTGTGGCACCACTGTTGTGATTCTGCCTGAGTGACCTAATGTTATGTGATAGCCCAGATTGGGCCTGCCTGTCATGGTAGTTTGGGACCTGGGTTTTCTGTCAGCCCCAGAGACCTGTGGGTCTTACTTTGTCCTCACCCCTGGTTTGGGGCCAGACTGGAGTAGTACTGCCCATGAGGTTGTCCCACCCCCCTCTCTGCTTGTCTGGGCAGTTGCTGAGCATGAGGAACTCGGATGGAGGCTTTGCCACTTATGAGACCAAGCGAGGAGGCCACTTACTGGAGCTGCTGAACCCCTCAGAGGTGTTTGGTAAGGGGAGCTATGGGGGTTGGTTGTCCTGCCCACTGTGAAGGGACAAAGTGGCCTGGGCTCACCATGCCTGACAGGGGATGTGTGCCCTGGCTCTGAGGGACAGGCTGGCAGTGGCTGGCCTGGAGGCTTGTCCACACAGGGGCTGTGGTACTGATATGCACTGCCTGCTGGCAGGTGACATCATGATTGACTACACATACGTGGAATGTACATCAGCTGTCATGCAGGCACTAAGACACTTCCAGAGCCAATTCCCTGAGCACCGAGCCCTGGAGATCAGGTGAGGCACTGAGATGAGAGCTGGGCAGGGGAGAAGACGGGCTTACTGTCCCAAGCTGCCTGCCATGGCCTCCTAAACAATGTAGCTGCCTGTCTGCATGCTCTTGTCTCTTGTGCCCTCCAATAATGGCACCCGTCAAGGCCTCAGAGGGTCTGATAGAGCCCTCAGTAAAGCAGACACTGAGTTTGAGCTGCTTCTAAAGTGGATGACTTCTTTCCTGTCCAGGGAGACTCTGAAGAAGGGCCTGGATTTTTGCCGCAAGAAGCAGCGAGCGGATGGGTCCTGGGAAGGGTAAGAAGTGTTCCCAGCACCCAGTTTTCTTCTGGCTGCCCCAGTGTGAGAGGGATCATCATGGCAAGCATTCCTGGCTGGCAGGATTTGTGGGAGGGAAAGTAGGGGCTGATCCTCCTCTAGCTGTTGTGCTTTGCTCTTAGTTACTCTCCCTGCAGCCTAGGTAGAAACAGGTATCTTGTGCGTTGTACAAGACCCAGAGAAGTTCGGGGTAGCTCCAGCCCCTGTGGTCCCAGTTCTGCTGACACTTAAGTTAGCTGGGAGAAGATGCTGATGGGACTGGGCATGATTGGGCCATAGGGGAAGGGAGGCTGCAGCTCTGTGCTTGGCTCTGTTCTTCTGTGAACACAGTTGTGTTGCAGCCTGCCTCTCCTGGAGCTTTGCACCCCTGACAGTGCTGTTCTCCCCTTCCTCCTAGGAGCTGGGGGGTTTGTTTCACCTATGGCACCTGGTTTGGTCTGGAGGCGTTTGCCAGTATGCAGCACACATACCACAATGGGTGAGCAGGGGAAGTCTGGGTGCCCTGCTCCTACCTACCTCCTGGGCCAGGGTGGGACTCCATGGTGGGACTGGCTGGATGCCCTGGCTGCACATGGACTCTCCTGCATCAGAGAGACTACTCCTTCCAAATCCTGTGCCTGCAATATGGCCAGGGCACTTGCTGCCGCACCCTCAAACTCTCAGGGCAGTCAGGGTGGCCACGGGCACCACTTCTCTTTGCATCTGAGAGCCGTGGGCATCCAAAGACTCTGTCCGTGGTCCTGTCTTGATTCTGGCCCCCGTCTCTGCAGGACTGTGTGCCGAGAGGTGGCCCAGGCCTGCCAGTTCCTCGTCTCCAAGCAGATGGCAGATGGCGGCTGGGGAGAGGATTTCGAGTCCTGTGAGCAGCGCACGTACGTGCAGAGTGCTGAGTCACAGATCCACAACACCTGTTGGGCCCTGCTTGGGCTCATGGCTGTCAGGTAAGAGCAGCCCCACCCGGCCCCAGTGCTCAGGGAAAAGAGATGCAAGCTGGGTTGGGTGGCCTTGGGCCTGACTGGTGTGACCCAGTGCAAAGCAAAGCTTTTGATCATGACTGCAGGTCTCCAGCCTGGAAAATGGTGCGATATTCATAATATCTAGTGTCTTGGGGTTATGGGGAGCCCTTCCCAAAGCATTCAGCTTGCCTGGGGCAAGCTTGGGGCATCCTGGAGGTGGTTAAATTCTTCAGGCACGTGGATGAGGGTTTGCAGATGGTTTGGATAAAGATGCTTACATTTCCCTTGTGCTTTGTAGGTACCCTGACATCAGTGTGCTGGAAAGAGGCATTAAAGTGTTGATGGATAAGCAGCTGCCCAACGGGGACTGGCCTCAGGTACATCTTTAGTCTCTCATGTTCCTGAACATGCAGCAGACCCCTGTCACTCATACCATTCTGCTCTCTGCTTGTCTCCCAGGAGAACATTGCTGGGGTGTTCAACAAGTCCTGTGCCATCAGCTACACCGCGTACCGCAACGTCTTCCCAATCTGGACACTGGGGCGGTTCTGCCGGCTGCATCCCAACAGCCCTCTGGCTGGGCAGCTGCCAGCCAGAGCCAGAGCCTCAGCTGGGGCAGGGCAGGAGGAGCAGGGAGCCCTGTCTGCTTAAACCTGGAATGCTAGGGATGCCGTGGCCCTGGACTTGGATCCCCGTATCTGCATGGGGCTATGGCGGTGTGTGCTGCATGGGATATCTCAGTGCTGACCTTAGCATGTGGACTGCTGCCTCTGCCAGGAAGGGGTGCTGCACCGGTGCTGCAGAGCTTCTGATTGCTGTTGAACCTCTTCTAAACATTCCCTTTCTAAGGTTTTTTTCCAGGTATATTCTCCATCCCCAGATGGGGAGTGAAGTGCCTTTTCAGACCATTTTGAAGATCTGACGAAGCTGCCAAGCTGTGTTGAGTTCCACATCTGGACAGACTCTCATCCTGGGTTGCAAGGCTGCCTTTATTGTCACAGGCTGTCTGTCTATACCAGCAGTGTGGGATTTGGGGTCTCCCCTGTGCCCAGCATTTGTTGGGGGGAGGCACTTGCACAATCCGTACTGAGCTGACCTCTGTACTGTGGGTGCCAGTGATGGCCTTTGAATTGCTTGCTTTGCTCTGCTCTGGAGCCAGCCATGCTGGGAGGGAAGGACACCTGTCCTCCCCCAGCTGGTGGCACCTAGCTTCCACAGGTGAAGCCGCCATCAGCCCTGGGGAAAGGGGCAGCTGAAGCAGAAAGCCGTGAGGTGGTTGGTATCATGGCACAGCCTGAGCCCCCAGCACAGGCCATGATGCCATGGGGCATTCACAGGTCATTGTCAGAGCTGGAAGTCAGATGGGATAATAAATTGCTAAGGGTGATGCAAGAGGAACTTCACTGTGTTCTCCTTTCTGTCTGCTAGTGTGTGTCCCAGGCAGAGGGGAGCTGGTACAGCAGCCTCATGTCACATGGCTTGGGTTGCCTGTCCCCAGAAGTATGAACACCAAATCTACCAAATGATGCTGGGAGCCTGTGCCTCCTCTAAGGCATTTAGCCCCAGAAAAATGTAATCAAGTAAGATGCTCACTAAACGGGAACGATCACTTCCCTTATCCTACTGCTTACACCCATGCAATTAAGCAAGATAAGAAAACTTACTTAAGAAGATCCAACTCAGGCTGTCTCAACTCAGCCCTGTTTGCCTTTTCCAAATTCTGGAAATTCCCCAAATTCTGGAATGCCTAGCGCCTCTGACAAACGCACATCAGGAAGCTGGGTGGGTGAGCTTTGTTTCCCGTTGAAAAGGGCTGCTCTTTGTGCCAGGTTCCTGATGTCTGTTTGTCAGAGGTGCTTGGCGCTCCATGGGCAGCCAGAGTTCCAGGCGGCTGCGGCTTGGGTGCGGAGGGAATCCTGCACTGTTCATCATTTTTGGAAGCAGAGGCCTGCTTCCAGCCATGGGGCCCCTGGACATGAACAATGACCCTTTTCCATGGGAAACAAAACTCACCTAAGTTAGGAAAATTAGGAAATTGGGATTTTAACTAGAACGGGCTCAGTTTAAAAAAGCTGTAAAGTCTGAGGTGGAAGAATTGTGAGAGGTTGATTGATAGGTGTAGTTAGTTAAAGCAAGTCCATGTACCTCCTTCTTGTAGAGGAAATGCAAAGTAGTCAATGACTGCCAATATGAAATGCATAGTCCAAGGATACCATATATTATTTACTTGTCTTAAGTTGTGTTTGTAGAGGGAGACAAGAAGGATGGACTATTGTAGAAAGGAAGAAACCATGTCTGCACCTGCAGGCAAGGGATCTAAACTATGTCCATGAGGACTAGGAGAGTTCCCAGTGAGACACAGTCGAAAGTTCAAGCCTGAGGAGGATGAAAATTTCATCAAAAAGACCCTGGACCCATTTCAAAAGAGGAACTGAGCATGCCCAGAGGGGGATGGAGCTCATTACCATATGAGGTGGAGTGGGTGGAGTCATGCAATGAATATTTATTAGGGGCACTGTGTAATCCTATGCATATGTAACACTTTAGGATATAAATAGAGAATGGGGTGGGCAAGTCTTCAGGTGGGGCCTCCCGTGCCGCCCCACTGCTGTAATAAAGCATTACCACTTTCTAACTTCAAATAGTTGGGGAGTCCTTTGTCTGTGATTTCACTGCTTCGTTTGGCGACCCAGATGGGACCAGCCCCAGTGAGGAGAACGTCTGAGGCACGTCCCAGGATCTTCCTGGAGACCTCCACTCCTGGCAGCTGCTCATTGCAGGAGTGGACAAGGACCCTCAGAATTACGGACCACACGGTAAGTTTAACTAAATTGGGATAAATTAGTACCTAACCTGTATGGCATTCACATGGTTAAAGGCTAGTTGGTAAATCAGAGATGTTCTGTGTGCAACAGAGAGCCTGTGTAGTTTTGCGTGCAAGTGACAGGTATTTGGTTGCCAGCTGGAGGATTTGCTGTGACAAGGGGGCCTGCTATCAGTTTCTGGGGGTGAAACTGAGCAAATTTTGTTTATTGCTGCTGTTTTGTGGTTGAAGTATTTGGTTGTGTCCTAGCTGAGAGAGTGTGTGTAAGTGACAGATGAGACTGAGCAAGCATAGGAGGAAGCCAGCTAAAGAGGTTTCTGTTGAACAAACGGGGTGGCCACTGACAAGTTTGGGGCAACTTGAACAGAAACCAAGGTATTATCAATATTTTCTATTATTCCGTTATTATAACTCTTACTGTCCTAAATGTCTTGTATAAGTTGTGTCTAACAGTCTTTGTATTCATTTTTGTGGTAACATTTTGTGTCAAACTATAACTTACTGTTTTAAATGTCCAGTATAAGTTGTGTTAACAGCCATTGTATTCATTTTTGTGGTAACATTTTGTGTCAAACTATAACTTACTGTTTTAAATGTCCAGTATAAGTTGTGTTAACAGCCATTGTATTCATTTTTGTGGTAACACTGCCAGAAGGTATAAATACAGCAGATCAGTAGTTTTCTGAGTGAAAGTTGCAGCTCAAACTGGGTGAGTTTCTGAGTGAAGGATGGACCTTTGTAAGGTGGGAGGACAGCACAGCAGACTGGGTGTACTTAGGAGGAATATACTCAGACTCCACAGGTCATTATTTAATTTTTGACTGGGAACAACTTCCAGTTAAGAAAGAACTTAAAAAGTCTTGATATGCAAAGACAAAGAGGAGTAATTAGCTGTTTTATGTGTGAACTGAAAATCTTTTGTTGGGAATTGAGGTGGCATCTAGCCTGGGTTCTCCTCTAGTGTAAATATTGTAAAAGAAGTGGTATTGTAAAACTAATAAGCAAAAGCCTAAATGCTCCAGATGTACCACAGAGCTGCCACAATATTATAATTTGGACCTAGCACATGCTAAATGTAAAATAGGGAATTTGATCTGCGGAAAGGGTCATTTGATCCCTGAGATTTAGGATGCTTTTTGAAGACGATTAGGAAAAGGTAAATAATCAGTAAAAGCAAAGGTTTGGGTGGAAATAAAAAAAAAAAAGGAGTAAAACCAGGTGAAATTTCTTGTTGATACAAGGGCAACATACTCAATTTTAAATAAAGCTTTAACCCCTCTGGGAGAAATTATACTATGATTAAAGGAGCCACTGGCTGGAAAGGCTTATTTTTGTGAACCATTAAAATGTACATTGAGAAAGCAAGTAAGTATACACAAATTCTTATATATGCTTAATTCACAACATGCACTCCTGGAAAGGGATCTATTTGAACAATTAAATGAGTTATCAGATTTGAAAAAGGGGATATTATTCTGGAGGTAGATGCTCAACAATGCATTTAAATAATGAGTGTACTTTCAGTTGATGTTCCCATAGAAGGATAAATCAGTATCAAATATACTCTGGAATGTGAGCCCCTGAGAAGCTAGGAAGAGCTAAAAGTGTATCACCAGTAGAGGTAAAGCTTTCTTTTGCCTCCCTCTCCATGAAGCTAGCCAAAAAAGGTATCTGAGTGGGAAAATCCTAAAAGCAGACAAAAGACCCAGCTCATTTGGACTGTGCTGCCTCAAGGATTCAAGAATTCCCTCACCATATTTGGCAATCAACTTGCTGTGGATCTCGAGTCTTGGAAAACTCACCCTAGAAGGGGAGATTGCTACAATATGTAAATGACATCCTGATTGCCTCTGAAACAGCAGATACTTGCATGGCCTTGACGGTGAGTCTTAAACTTTTGGGGGTTCCAAGGGTACAGAGTGTCTAAGAAGAAAGCCCAGGTAATGCAGCAGGAAGTCACTTACTTGGGGTATGAAATAATTGCAGAGCAAAGAACTCTGGTACAAGCCCAAAAAGAGGCTGTATGCCAAAGACCAAAGCCAAAGACCAAAGCCAAAGACTATAAAAAAAGTGAGAACTTTTCTCGGAATGACCGGGTGGTGTCGCCTTTGGATCTATAATTACGGGCTGCTTGTTAAACCCCTGTAGGCACTAATCAACTCCAAACAGAAGCATTTGCAGTGAGACCAAGAAGCCACGCGACCCTTTGAACAATTGGAAAAAGGCCCTGATGTTAAGTCCAGCTCTGGGACTCCCTGATGTGAGCAAGCCCTTCTTTTTATTTTCTCATGAGGAACAGGGAATCGCCTTGGGAGTATTGACTGGGAGTATTAGCACAAGACTTAAGTCCATGTAGTAGAGCAGTCACCTACATCTACAAGTGATTGGATGTGACCACAAAAGGATGGCCAGGATGCCTGTGCAGTGGCAGCAGTGATGCTAAATATTCAAGAAGCTTGAACATTCACCTTGGAACGAAGAATGACTGTGTTGGTGTCCATACAGTGTCTGCAGTATTAGAAGTGAAAGGTGGGCATTGGCTTTCTCCACAGAGATTCCTGAAGTACCAAGCCGTAATGGTGGAACAGGGTGATGTGGAGACTGTGGTCACTAACACTGTCAATCCAACTTCTTTCCTCAATGGAAATACAGTGGAAATACAGGGGAACCAGTACACCATGACTGCTTGGAAACCATTGAAACAATGTACTCAAACTGCCTGGATCTGAAAGATGATCCCATGGAAGATGCAGAGGACTGGTTCAGTGATGGAAGCAGCTATGTCCTAAATGGCAAAAAGCATGCAGGATATGAAATTTCTACTTGCCATGAGAGTCAGAACCATTGCCTGTCAATACTTCTGCACAAAAGGCTGAGATAATCACCTTGGCCTGAGCCTTAGAATTGGCCCAAGGTAAGAACGTGAACACATACACGGATTCAAAGTATGCTTTTAGAACTGTGCATGCTCATGGAGCAATCTAGAAAAAGGAAACTGAAACGGCGCTGGATTTTTCCCCATCCAACTTCCAGCACCAGGCCAAGAGTAGGCTGTTCCCAGACAGCAGCGCAGTCTGGAATACAGCTGTAGAGGGCTTATGCTCTATGGCACAGATGGTTCAGCACCAAGGGCAGGAGCAAGGACGAGAGAGAGATCTTTTGTGTGGTTTCCAAAGGGGTTTATTCTCTGGAAGGGACAGGGGTGAAAGACAGAAGATACAGGGGAACAGCAGCTGATATACTGGGGGGTGGGGAGCAAGGGGAGGGTACAAATCCTGAACCAACAGGGGAAAGCTGGGGAGGAGCACAGCACAGGGTTACACAGCACCTGAACCAGTGGGGAAAACAAGGGGAGGAGAGTGGGTCACAGGGTCCAATGGGGCTTTGAGGTTTAGGGGATTCCAAAGGGGGTGGACCAGGCAGGGAGTTGGCACAAGGGAGGAT
>VWYI01032849.1:0-80000 GCA_013399455.1 Anthoscopus minutus
ACACACACACAGCCTGGCCCAGGCTGCTGAGCTGGGAGCTGCCAGCCCTGGAGGACACAATTCCGAGTGCTTTAAGGTGTACACTCCTCTCAGTAATTGGTGAAGAAGCTGCATTTCACTCCCTGCTTTTAATAGCGGTTTGAGTAGTGGCTCTTTATGAAGGCTCTTTTTTAAAGCAGCTTTAACTATACCCTTTCTGTCAGTAATGCCTGAAAAACTTCTACCTTTAATCATTCCTGGATCAGGCAGCAAACAAGCAGCTCCTTTTCCTTTTTCAATTACGTGCTGGATATTCATATAAAAAAAGGGGGGGGGGGTGAAAAAAAAAAAGAGGCGTCTTGAGCCTATCATGTATTAAATGCAGCTCTTTGCTGCTGCATTAAAATAACACCAAGGATCTGGCTTCAGCCAACAAAAGCCAGAAATATAAAGTTAAAGCTGCAGTGCTCTTTTTTATCTGCTCCATTGTGGGAAGGCATTGTAGCACTCTTAAAACAGTGGGACATTTTTCCATACCTATGGGCGATGATACTTAGCTAAGAGATCCTGACCTTTGTGATTCTGAGACTCATGGCCAATTTTTTACAGCATCTTATGGATTGGTTCTCCTCCATGCTGTTCCTGTGAGGTATGGCTTATTTTTTAATTTTTCTTTTTCTTTTTGGCTCTGCTCTTTCAGGAAGGGAGCCAGAAAATTGGTGCTTTGGCTGAGTTTGTTTTGAAGGTCTTCATCTTGATGGAATTCCCCATCTTAAAGAGTTCACTTATACAAGATCAGGCAAATGGTCCTTACTGGACACTTGCCCACAATTAAAAAAAAAAGAAGGAGAATTCCATGGAAGATCCAAGCTTAAAATATGAAGGAGACTAGAGGTCAGAGAAATACCAGGGCTAGGAATTGTATTCAGTATTTTTGAGTCAACAGCATTGTATCATAGCTCATATTTATTTTTTTCTCCCAACAGAAGACCAACAAGCTGTGGGAAATACAGAGAAAATTCTGGAATGCGCAGAGAGAAGGGAAAACTGGTGGATGCAGCCTTTTGGTAGATGAAGTTTGCAGCAGTGTGGTACAGTCTCTTTTGGAAAAGGTGGCATTCTTGATAGAATGAAAGTAGAGAGAAATTCTTTGAAGGTAAAGTGTTTAGAAACAGCTCTTATGACACCAAGCTGGAAACTCATGTAGAGTTCTCCTTCTGATCAATGCTGGTTTAGCCTGCACAGATAAAAATGAAGAGATAATGTCAACAGACAAGAATATTGCTGCAGGATAATGGTGCCCTAGCACTACCCAAATGTCCAAGGCTAATCCAGGACATTTATTTTCCAAGCAGAAGCCATTGATCTGGAAAGATATTTGTCATTGCTTTGTAGGGCAACCCTGCAGATAGCATAAACACAGACAGGAGATCTTGTGGTGGTGAGCTGGAGTAGATCAGCTGGCTGCTGTTTGAAGGGGATGCAAAGTAATCTGGGTTGATGACTGTGAGGAATCTGAAAAAACTGCCTAGTTCTGACCTTGGAAAGTTGCCCCTGTGGAGCAAATGGAATCTTAGGTGGAAAGGGCAGAGAAGGGCCAGAGGTATCCCAAGCTGATCAGAAGGGTGGAGCAAACCTGATGTGTCCAGGGTTGTTCTTCTGCAGCTTTGTCAGGAGCAGCCAGAAGGCCAAAGGCAAATGTGAAGGTCTGAGGTTCAAAGGTTAGTTCTGTTCCTTAAGGGAAAATGTATCTCCTGCAAGAACACTTGAAGGGCACTGCTCAGTAAGCCACACTCTTTAACCTTTCTTCTTTTTAGTCATTTGATAGCTAAGCCTCTTTCCTATGAATGCAAACACATGACATACAATTTCCATGGATTCAATCTTGTATTCTAGAAATGACAACATGGATTTAATGAAAGGATCATTTCAAGGTAAATTCATTTGTGGTCTGTGAACAAAGTCTGATCTCATTCTTCTTTTGTCTCACTGATCTTCCCACCTGACTTACCCCCACTAATGGCTGATGTGAAAGGCAAGAGCTCGGGGCTGACCCCATTGTTCCTCCAGGTGTGTTCCTGGATCATCTCCAGCCTCAATCACCACTGAAGTCCAGTGCAGCATCATTTGGACCCACAAAACTCCCCTTCCTGGCTGCTGTACCAACTTTCCCACTCTTTGCATTTCAAGGCTTTGATGTGCCCCACAAATCTCACAGGATATGATATCATAGAGGTATCTCATGTATCCCTGCCCTCTGGTAGTGGGAAGCCATTCCCTGTGTCCTGTCCCTTCATCCCTTGTCCCAAATCCCTCTCCAGCCCTTGGAGCCCCTTTAGGCCCTGGAAGGGGCTCTGAGCTCTCCCTGGAGCCTTTTCTCCAGGTGAAGCCACTCCCAGCTCTCCCAGCTTGTCTTTATAGCAGAGATACTCCAGCCCCCTGAGCACCTCTGTGGCCACCTCTGGACTTGCTCCAAGAGCTCCATATCCCCATTTTCCAGTGAGAATTTCACAAGTGAATGTAACAAATTACATTTTTCCAACAGCTTCTCAGAGAGTTTTGCCTGTGAGGGTTTGTATTCATGTATGGATCATTCATTCTTACTGAAATAGCTGCAAAACCTCTGAAAGAGTTGAGCATTTGTTTGTAGAGAAAAAAACTATCTGGGGCTATCTAATCTGAATGGCCTCAACTGTTCTTAAGATAGGTGAGAACGGAAAATTAACTTTGCAAGCTTTGTCTTTAAATACTTATTGATAGGCTTGAGTTTAGAGAGGAATGTATTCTCCAAGATGTCTGAGACCTGTAAAACCCAGAGTGCAAGCAGGGACTGAGCTGAGGCGCTCAGTCTTAAACTGATTTTGGAAAGGGTTGAATTTTGTGTGGCTCAGATCTTTTCCATTTGCCAAAATTTCCCAAAGGCAAAGGCAACCTTGATTTGGCCAATAATTCTGTACTAACACTATGCTCTAATTAGTTTCAGCTATCAGGGTGCTTTGTTATTCTTCATTGTGTTTCCCAGATGGAAGTGACACAGCTAATTTACCAGAGTGGTTTGTGTCTAAGCATGGAGGGAGATTCCAGTTTTGCTCCTTTTTGTAACGTGCTGGGATCAGAGCTGAGGAGCTGAGATCAGATCTGCCCCTCAACCCGCTGGTCTTATCCATGCAAGGTATGTTTGTTTGGTTTTTTTCCCCCCCAAATCCTGCATTTTTGATATAAATAAAAAATCTGATCTCTGCCACTGGGAAACTGCATCCCATTTTTTTTCCTAACAGAAAAATGGGAATAGGTTTCCTTTAACTAGTGGAAGGGTCTAGACTCTAAAAAGGTTTTTATTATTGTGTGCCCGGGGTCCTTACTTTTAGACATTTATCTTGTGGCAAACCAGTAGGGAACTCGAAAGGCAGTATTTTGCAACTCCTGGACCCCCAGCTCTAAATAATGACTCCAAGCTGAAATTGAAGCAGGTGCATCATCTCCTTCATTGTGTCACTTTTAGCACAGACATTATACTTTATGGGCTTCCACTATCCAAATAGTTTGTGCAACGGACCCTAGAAGTGGAGATGCATCAATCAATCAGTTGGGCTTTATTGCTCCAACTTTCTTTACAGGAGGCTTCTAAGCTGTATTATAATGCACCACGAGGAGCCCAGCAGAATACAAATGCAGCCCCATTTCTGTGTGCTCCCTTCCAGGGCTGGAGCTGCACTCTGAGGAATATCCCAGGCCATCAGTCAGAGCCAGCCAAATGCATTCCTGGTGGAGCCTCCCTGGCTGTGCCCAGCCAGGCTGGCTCAGGGGGTGCATTCTGCTGGCCCTGGTGCCTTGCACAAGCTCCTGGCTGGGACAAGGTGCCAAAGAGGATGGGAAATCACAGTGGTTTGGCTGAACTGGTTTTTCTGCTTCTTCATAGCAGGGCTGAAGAGTTTTCACCCCTTTATGGTGACGTCCTAAATGTGGGAGGGGTGACCTGCACCCTCTGCTCCTGACCCCTGGGGTTTTAGCCCAGTGGCTCCTACTGGGTTCATTTTGCTGTTTCCAGTTTTTTGGCTGCTCTGGTGTGGAAATATCTCTCAGGCTTTCCATAAACATCGTGTGTGGGCATTAGTTTTGCCATCAGCAAGGACAGATATATCTACAGTGACGCAGAAATAAATGCAGATATGGGTACAGCCTGCTTTATGGAAACACTACTGAAATCCAGGAATATGACACTGTTAGTGCAAGTGAACAAGTTATGGGTTATGACTTGGTTATTGCATGGAAACTTTGCAGTCCAGGCCTCAGGCTCTGATGTAAATGCCTTGGTTTGAGCTGGCAGTGGTTATGTGAGGTGATGGGATCCATGTTAGTGCTTTCATCAGACACTCAGACAAATAAATCTTGCCTTGAAGCTGTGTGCTGACATCTGCATAACTTTCTTTTATCCCCCAGTTCCCATACAGTTCCAAAGAGTAACTTAGGAAAGGATATTTAAGAAAAGAAGATGATCATATTGAGATAGAAAAAAAGAATTTGACACTTGAGTATAAAATTCTGTAGGTTGTATTATGTAGTATGTGCAGTGCACATTGGGTTCTTTTAAAGAGGACCAAAATTTGTGTAATGTTGTAATAAAAGTTGTTTGTAAATATGCAACCAGCATTTATTCTGCAAAACAGAATATTCTCTTAATACTTGTCCCTTCCCCAAATCCTCATGTTGCTTACATGAGCTCACGGAGTTTATTATAATATTTGTAGTAGAAATCTCTAATTTGATAATTCTCTAGTGAGTTTAATGAGCCTGAAAAGTGACATTTAGAGCTAGTTTTCTCTTTGTGCTTTGAAAAATGAAATACAAGTAGTTATCTGTTAAATGAGATAATTACAGTGCTACTTTGCTAAAGGCACATATTAGTGATTTTTAGCTTGTTTCGCTTAATTAGAGCTTTACAAAATGTAGAGTGCCAACCCGCTAACAGACCTGTTGGAACAGTTACTGAGACTGTGAAATAAAACCAGTTGTTCTAAACAAGTCACAAAAAGAGATTGATGAAATGGCTGGCAGCTCAGGCAGAAATGTAAGCCTTTGGCTGCATTAGAGCAAATGTAATAATAGCAGCAAGTAACCCATATTTTTAATTTTACTGATCTTTCTGCAATAATTATAAGGAACTTTTAATGTCTGCAATTAGAATGTTAGAGATAGGGTGACTTAGACCAGTGCTGCACTGTTAAAAATTGGATACTTACCATAATTGAAAATTAATCACTTTTCATTGCCAGGAAGGGATGCAGTGATTACTTTGAATGGGCTGAGATGCATCACATGAATTATGGGCAAACAAATTCATGTGGTCGAAGTTGGTGAGTTTGGGGCCAGCCTGTGCCAAGACTACCTCTGCTGACATCATATATTGGATAATGGAAATCTGGGTGTATTTGTTTGGCTGGAAATTGCAGCTCAGAATTTTTGCTTTGCTGGAAGTTCTGATGGAGAGGATCACTGAATTTTATCAGTCATCCCTCCAGCACTGTCATTTTAAAGTTTAGCTGGGCAGAGTCACCTATGAAGCCAGATGTAATCCAACAAATTGATGCAGCTCTGCCAGAAGCCTCTGAGCAGGTTTGAGCAGTGAGGGAGGGAATAACCTGTGAGGTTGTGAACTGTGGATCATTACCTGTTAGCTGATCCACGCAGTGGTTGTGCACAAAAGCTGCTTCTCCCTGCTCATCTCATGGGAGTTTATGGAAAGGCAGCTCCTCATCCCATGTAAACACTGAAATCTCTGGGGTTCAGGAGAGTTTGGTCTTTCTGGCAGATCCACTGTGGAGAAGGCAAATTATTTTTCTGTTTAGTTGAAAAGCATCTCATTTATTTCTTTTTAACCAGCTCTGCTCATGTGCTGTGTGTCTTTGCTGATTTATGACTTGAACCACCATGTGTGGCCCCCTCGGCACCCCACGGTGCCTCTGCATTTAAAAGGTGGCATTTTATGCTCAAAAGATGATGTGAAAATGTCACCATCTTGCTCCACAATTCTTCTCCTTGCGTGCCTGTCACCGATTCCAGCTGCCAAATGCAAGGGCAGCAGGCAAACAAAATCTGCTCCAGACGTTATTTTGCAAGTTGGAAATTGTCTTT
Organism: Anthoscopus minutus; assembly: GCA_013399455.1. NCBI lineage: Eukaryota > Metazoa > Chordata > Aves > Passeriformes > Paridae > Anthoscopus > Anthoscopus minutus. The sequence continues at coordinate 6,112 of VWYI01032849.1, forward strand.
TGCCCAGATAGGGATTTCTCAAACCCCACCTAATTTTAGGAGCGAGGAATGAGCATGAAACTGTGAGAGAGATGCTTCCCTTGTGCTTGGCTCTAATAGCTTTGTTCTGGCTGCAGCAGGAAAGGTGAAATAGAAGCTCTGGCTGCCCCTGAGTCTCCATGTGCACAGCTGCACTGTCCTGGCTCTGCACCTTCCTCTCCTGTCATTAGCCTGAGCAAGGATGTGGCTGCTCATGACTCAGTGATTGATGTCAAATGTAGCAGCAACATTAAATTTGTCTGAAATGGACAAAGAAAAGCATTATTCACTGTAAAAATCTTGTCTAAAGTTCCCATCTAGCCAGAGCTGCTCCTAAATTACATTTGTATGAATTTTAAAATGTTTTCTTGAATTTCTTGGCCCATGATTGTTCCCAAGGTCACAAACTCAGAAAGCTGGGAACTGAGGCTTGCAGTGAAAAATGTGCCTGTAATATATCTTCATATTTGCAAATGTATTTTATTGCTGTCCATATCCTGTGAGAAAAATCCAATGTTCTTAAAAGACAAACACTGCTTGTTATAGAGACACTTATTAATGTTTATTAGAAACTCATTTCACTAACATCCATGGCTTTATTGGAAGTTCCTTAAGTAGCAAATCCAATTTCCTTTCTTATGCTTGTGCTTACTTAATTAACATCAAAAATTGAATGAGGCAAAGCAAAGTTTGATATTCATTTTAATAAGTTATATAAAGTTAGCATAATCTCATTGAGGCCATTCTTCATCGCTCCAACTGCAGACACAAAGTGCCTTTGCAGCCTGTTTGGGGTTTTACATCATATAGGTTAGATAACCTAGCAACTAATGAGAGAGGCAGGAGAGAAAGGAATTAATTTTCAAATAAACCCTTTATGGGCTGCATTCCAGGGAGGCAGGACTTTGTGTGTGCTGGGCAGGGAGCTGGGGATGCTTGGACATAGAAAAGAGCTGGCTTGTAATGCTAGGAAGAGGAAATCTTCAGAAAACCATACAGGAGCCACATGTTATGATGGCTGTAAGGACAGAAAACAGGGATCAGTCATCAGAAAAGCATCCAGGTAGCACAGGTTATGATGGCTGTGAGGACAGAGAACAGGGACCTAGAGGAATTTTCCAGTGGCAGCACCATCCCGCCCCGCCGTGAGGTCAGCCCCACACGTGCACCAGCTTAAGGCAGCTCCTGCTGCACTCCTGTAAAAATATCCCCCTGATCATGTGATGTCTGTTGACCTTAGAACAAGCGTTATCATATTGGAAAGTAATGATAAAAAAATCCCCTACTACAGTAAAGCTATTATAAGCTGGAGTGTTTGTGCCATTACTGGGGAATATGGTATTGATTTTTTAATAAATTATGCCATAACCTACATTTTTGCCTTAGGTTAAAATTTAACACCAGAAGCAGAGGAAAGGCACGGTGCAGGGATATCAGAACAGGTTTTGCTCCACCCCAGACTTCAGCACGCACTTGAAAATCAAGAGAGGTGGGGCCTTGGTCACCATCATTTGTGAAGTCCCTTCTCCCCTGGCTCCTGGGCAGAACTGAGGACGCAGAGGAGCAGCTGTGTAACCCCAAAGATATTTGACTGCTCTGTTGCCCCATTTCTCTTCCAGACTGTGGAGGGTTCAAAAGGAAATTGTGACTGTTCCTTAGCTATAAAATAATCTTGCTGCAGTAGTGCTAAATGTCAACAAGAAACGTCTCAGTATTTTTATGGAAGCAAAAGAAAGAAAACCCAGCCCTGTGAATGATAGTGAGATTTTGATATTTAAGTGAAACATTTTTTGTGTGAAAATAGATGAAGGTTTTCTTTCTAACTTTAATTTTTCAATTTTCTTCTTAGTTTTGGAAGGAGAAATCAACATCCTCAATGTTTTCACTCTTTTTTTGTTCCAGGAAGGGGAGTGAAATATTTAAGGGAGAAAGGAAGTTCTATACTATTCTTCTAATGGCTAAATATAAATATCCATGTAAATCTTGAGCTGTATCACAGGCAGCTATGCAGGTAAATGGGGATGAAACCCAAGAGTGTTTGCTGGAAGGGCTTTCAGTGCCAACCAAAAGCAGCACTGTGTGTATCAACATTCAGCTCAGAGAGAGGAGGTGGGGAGGGACAGACATTTCTGCTTTGGCTGGAGACCTGCTGCTCCTGTGTTGTAACCTTTTCTCCTCAGACAACTGCTTCAAAAGCTATTTTTGCCTCCCCTTTTCCACCCAGTTAGCATCAAAGAGCTGCTCTTCTCCTCATCATTCTCAGGAGCCCTGGCAATGGGAATTTTTCCTGGAGGCCCTGAGGATATTGCTCCTCTACACCGATGTGTCATTGCATGGGACAAAGGTGCCATAAGCAGGTATGAAATCGTTGCTTCAGAATGATGGAATAAATATTTTGATGCAGGTTCTTGTGCTTATGCTTTCCCTCTTTGTGTACCAGGGAAAATTCAGGTGTGTAAATAGCATCACTGTGAATATTCCTATCTCTGAAGATGCCCTAATTTGCAGCAGAAAGTTCATTAATGTCTCAGTCTCATTAATGAACTCAGTCTTCTCTGCCCAAGGAGGACAGAACACTTTGAAGTGGAAGTTAGTGAGGGACACATCCAGATCTACCCCAAATCACCCACGTGATGGGAATGTGCAGCAGGGTGGGCTGTTGGGAAAGCAGCTGAGTGCAGGAAGGGAATGAGTGATCCTGGAGAGGGGCACTTTTCCAGGAAAAGAACATGGGCAGAATGGAGATGGACTCACCAGCCCTACAAGTGAAATCACATTTCCTGTGACACAGATATCTTATTAATGCTCTGCTGACAAGGGGATTAACTCTCCAGGATAACAGTTCCAGTAGTCTGCAATCACAAGTGTGTTTGTTCCCCTAAAATCAGCATTTTTGTATCATCTCTACACAGATGCTTGGAAACTGCTGTGGAAAATTTGCTCCCTCAAAGCAGGAATAAACTCAGACAATTTTTAGATACTTACAAAAATATCCTCTAAGTAAAAAATTTAAAAGTCCCCATTAGTATTAAACATTTCCTTTTCATGCTGTCAGTGCTGCCACAGAAAGAGAAATGTACCTCAGCTTGGCTCAAGCTTAAATTCCCTCTCATCTTGTACTCTTTAAATAGCAGATTGTCAGCTTAAGAGACTTGTTGCTGGTGATGGCTGAGATTCATGATCCATCTAAAAGAGCTGGGAACTTAATGGCTGTTTTTCATATCCTGATAACCACATTGTTTTGTGTTCATCCCAGTGCTAAACCTGGCTTCAGTGGAAACACCTGCTCCTGACTTCCCTACACTTGTGGAAGAGGGGATGGAGGAGTTGTTGGCTTTAATGAAATCAAAGAGCTGCAAGCAAAGCCAGGATTTTTCTCTTTAGGACACATGTACACTTGTGGAGCTGTGCTACTTTGAAATACCTGGCTGGAATATCTGAGACATAACACTCTAAAATTAAAAATTGTGTTTTGGAATTCATAGTAATTAAAAAGGGACATCTGAAGCCAAACAGAAAAATCAATGAACTTACTGGTCCTCCCTCAGTTAAGTAACAATAATTTGTTCAATTTGTTTTATGTCTCTAAGTGAGGAACCTTTTGTTCACTTTGATTCATGGACAGAGGTTAGAAAATGGTACAGTGGAAAGGAAATTAACATTTAACCTGCCTGCCTGCATATCTGAGCTGATGTCTCAATATGGTGCAGCTGTGAGTAAATTCTCCCAATAAACCAGACACAGTGTCTATAACATTCATACAGCTACTTGTGCCTTCAGGAAAGCTCAGACACTTTTCTGGCTACTACAGACCAAATTAGGAAAAATAATCTGTGCAGGATGTGCTACTACTTGACATAAATCTGTGTTTTTTTAGTGAGTGATAAAAGTACTGGAATGGTCTGCCCAGGGAGGTGGTGGATGTGATTAAAAGAAGGAATCACATCCCTGGATGTGATTAAAAGACTGGATGTGGCACACCATGGTCTGGTTGAGGTGTTAGGGCTGGGCTGGACTCGATGATCTTGGAGGTCTCCTCCAACCTGGTGATTCTGTGAATTCTGTGAATCACTGTGCTGAGTGAAGAGATTTTGTATCTCTTTGTTTGTTTTTTAGGGTAGTTCTTGATATTCTGGGTGCAGACTCCTACCAGTATTTATGGACCCTATTCCGACAGAAATACTTTGAGGCCGTGGAATGTAGAAAACAAAAAAAAATATAAGATAATGTTAAGATACAAGACAGTGGCAGCACCTTCTACTGTACAAACACATTTCTGTTTCAAATGGGTTTTGGTTTTGTTCCTTTGTAACTATTATTAGAACTAATTTCAAGATAGTAGCTTCCAATGCCTTTTTCAGAGAGAGACGTGGAGTAAAGTACCTGTCTGTGGCAGAAAAGGAAAAAAAAGAGAGCTGCAGAATGGAGAATAATGGTGTTTGAACCAAAAGGAAAAACGCTGTGTATGTGCTGTTAGATGCAGCTTTTTTGTTTGCACTTCATTTGATTATCAGTATTTTCAGCCATCTCAGGCATTAATACATCTCTGCAGGGAGGGGCAGGGTTCATAGCCTTTTCAAAGCAGCACTAATGAGTGCCTTTAACTTAATAAAATGATCATTTGCCAACTACTTACCATAATGTGAACTAGATGCTTTCAGTCCAGAGATTAAAAGGAGTTTTCTTTGCAAATGCACTGTAGTTGCTGCTACTGCAGAAGTCATGTACAGATATATATAGATATATATGTAATGTCCATTGCTTATTGTTTTTGAAATCTTGAGCTCTCTTAAAATGGGTAGGAAGGAGTTGTTAGAGTCTACATTGTTTCAATAATATATGGATTATCACTCTCTAAATACGCAATGACATAAAAGGCAATAATGCCTTTTATGGATCCCATGTGGCCTATTACACTAATGATCCATGAATAATGGGGTCATGGGATGAGTTTTGAACAGTGCCTTTCTTTGTTGGTTGTTTTTCTCATTTATTTACCCAGGAAAATTCAGTTTTAAGTGTCTGCTTTTCAGCAAGGTCCTACCATTTACTGAGTTTTCATGTGAGTTAATGGATGCCAAAGAGGTCAAGTGACTTCCCAAAGGTTACACAATGAGTCACTGAATTTGTCCAGGATAAAATACAAGAACCTCTGAGTTTTCTGTCTCTGACTGATGCTAAAGCAGAGAGATGTTGGATCAGCCCAACTTTCAGTAAATCTCTGTTCTTGCTTTGAGGAGCAATCATAGCTTGGTGCTCAGTGGAGAAATCTGAAGCTCCTGGAGCAGCATTTCCTATTTTTCTCAGGGAAACAACCGGAAGGAGCAGGAGTGATGCAAACAAGCTGCTTTGGTCCCTGTGACAGAGATTCTCTCATAAATAAAACTAAACAACATGGAGTTAAGTCACACATGGGGAGCTCAGACCCACAGCTCACCCAAAGCTAATCCAAAATGAGGACGTTTAGAACTGTTGATGTCCCCTACCTTCCTGCAGTGGTCCTTTCACTTCAGCTGGAAAACCTCCACATCATTCCTCCTGGTTCAGGAGCAGGAGTTGCCTCCTCCCAAGGAGAACCGTGGCACTGCTCCTCCAGGCCCTGCAGAGGTGGAGGCTCAGTTGCAGAGGGTGAGGTGTGTCCTGGAGAGCATCACCAGCTTCTTCTGGAGGCATTGCTGGTGAGGACAAGCACAACTCCCTGTTCTGCCACCCCTGCTCTGGCCTCCTGCCTCCTTCCCAAGCCTCTGCCAGGAGGAGAAGGGGTCCTGTGCTGAGCTGAGACTGGGAACTGGCCAGGTCTCTTACCTGGGTGTGCCCATGTTCACTCAGCTGCGAAAATGAGCCTCCTCTTGGTGCCTCGTCTCTCCTGATTTTGTGTGTATACAGGGCTCTGCAGCTCCAAAGGGTTCATTGTTATTGTTTTTATTATTACTAACTACAGAATATTATTTCATGCATTTAAAGGAGTATAAAGCAATTACAGAATGTAAGGGACTGCGGAAATACAGAAAGATCTGCCTGGAATAATAATTTGATTCTGAAACTTTGTTGCTTAAAGACTTCAGGGTAAAATTGTAGTACAACATATGAGATTTTAATGAAATGACTCCCATTACTTCGAGCTTAAATGGACAAAACCTACATAACACATGGAAAATTTTCATTAAATTAGCAAATATTTTGTATTGAGGTATAGCTGTCAAGTTCTAATTTATCAAACAGCGTTCAGCAATGAGCTGGAAGTGTTTCTATCACCTGTGCTTCCACATTTATACACCTCTGAGCTGGAAATCCTATCAGCTATTTATCTGAAAACACATCAGGCGAATGCTGTTGCTCGTGGGTGTAGAATCAGTGCAGAATATTCCCGAGAAATCAGACAGGGCATCTCCGATCCAGCTGTGTCCCAGTGCTGCTGACATCTGGCCGTGGCTGGGGGTGGCTGGAGCCCACTCAGGGAAAGGAGCTGAGTGTGGCTGAGCTGTTTCAGCACGGAAGGAGGTCACGTTAATTAATTAATTAACGTCACCTACGACTCCTTGAGCTGTGCCCGCTCTGTGCAAACTCTCTCTCTCTCTCTGCCTGCTTTGCCTGGGCTCTGCTTTGCCGAGGCTGCTGCTCCCTGTAAGAGCTCAGTGCCTGCAAGCATCTCTCTTAAAAATGGATTTTAGAGCCGCAGTACTGAGGAGAAGCCACACAAAGCCTCGCTGCCAGCCCGCTGCACACGCTGATCAAGGCACTGCCTTTAAAACAGTTTGGTTTATAATTATATCTTTACAGCTAACTGGGCTATCCAAATGATTTTCCCCTCTCCCCCTCCCCAAGTCTACTGACCTGTGGCTAATGAGATTTGTGTTTCGATTAGTTGTAGAACATAAATTAACTAATCAATGAGAATGGATTCACATCCTTTCTTGTAAAAGAGCTCTGCTGCAGTGATCTGTGTTTAATATTCAAATCAATTTCAAATTCTCAGGATGATTCTGCTAATATGGCAGGCTGGGACTCGCAGCATCTGTATCCTTGCCACAACCTGTAAATATAGGATGTTTATGGAATTGCCCACTGACCTCCAAAGCCTTCTCTGGTCTCATTGATTTACTATTTCACTTAATAGTGATGGTGAGAAGCTTAGGGGCTGGAAATGAAGCTGGGAAAAGCACGGGAGAGAACATTCTCCCTTCATTTACAAGGGTGTTAAGACCAAGCAGAAGTGCCAGGGCTTTGAAAAATGCAGTTTGGGTTTGGTCTGAACATTTTGGGTCCATTTTATTCCACCTCGAATTTCCCCTGTTCTAGGAATGAGGGTAAAAAAATGGTTATTACCAAAAAGCAGTTTTCTAAGGATGAGGTTCTTTCATTTGCCTTCAAGGTAGAGAGAACTTTATCTTTTGCCTTGCTGCAATTGTCTCATCTGTACAATTAACAAGCATCTTGGCATAAAATGTGAAAATTTGTACAGTCTTCAAAGCATCTGTGGCCTTTATGGTACAAGTTCTGTTAGTACTGAAGCCACAGAAAATTAAATGTTCCCCAAAGAACTTCCAGATGTGTTTTATTCTAATAGGGTCATTATACAGTAAATTAAAAAGCAGGGTAAATGGAACTGTAAAATTTAAATTAGTCTAAAACCACATCTCTTTGCTTTGAACATTCATTTGTGGGGTTGCATTTGCAATAAATGTGAATTAGGCAGCTGCAATAACTGTTAATCATATATTTATAAAATAGTAATGAGGAAATGAATAGCAGAGTAAGGCAGCTGCACATTTCTCTAATAGTATGTCAACTGTGAATATAATAAGATGTAGAAAATTGTTTGGTGTTATGCTGATAATGCAGCTGAATGTAAGAGATCACTTCAACCTCTTAACTTTACAGGAAATTATATATAAAATCCATAAAAAGCCATAATAATACATTAGGCCTCTGAATTGTAGTCAATGTTTTTCTTTGCTTTGATTTTTCAGAAATGGGCCATGCTTTTCCCAAAGTAATCTGCCAAAGATCACTGAGGCTTTTGTTTCAGTCTGCACTTTATTCACCATCCTGCAGTTTCCTTTAAAAGATAGTGCTTCTGAAAGGCAAAAATGATCTAACTTTCCTGCTCCAGGAATGCTCCCACATCCCTCTCCTTGAAGAGTTTTGCCAGGTCTTGAGAATCCCACCTCTGAGCCCTGATGGGGTTATCACTGCTGAGAGCAGTGAGTCAATTCACAGAAGGCACAGCAAGATGGGAAATTTAATTTTGATATATATATATATATATATATATATCTCATACAATTTATCTTTTTGCATATTTACCTCTCTCAAATATATTTGAGATATATTTATATATTTGAGATATATACATATTTTATATATATATATACATCTGAGAGTAGTAAATAGTTGGTGACACAGCCTGAGGGCATCTGTCTTTCCCAGATATGCTAGAATTATAAAGAGGTCAAGATAATTGCAAAAACCAAGTCAAAGCACCTAAACCTAAGAAATAAATTGAAATCTTTGAGCAGCCCTTTAGCTCAGCTGCTTGTGCCAGCAGACTTTGCAGCTTGCCCTCGTGCCAGGTGCTGCTCACTTGCACTCACAGTTTTTAACCAGCCTTAATTGAATTTTGCAACAGGATCGGGGTGAAGAGGAGAATTACAAAGCTAACAGGAAAAAAATTAGGCAAGTGCTGGGCTGCAAACTGCCAGGCAGGGAATAGGGTGCTAAATGTGTAATGGGAAGGCTGCCATAGGAAATGTCACTTATCAAAGTGGCAGGACTTTGCAGGGAAAAGCAAAGGGAAGAAATGAGGGCCCCAGTCCCAGCACTGGCTGATGCTGCTGGGAATAGCTGCTGGGATTAATAAAGTGTTTACTGGGATGTGGATTTGGAAGTTGGGTTAAAACCCCTCAGTTTTAACCCACAGCTGCAGGTGCAGGGTAGAGCTGAGAGCATGGGGGTGCCTAATCCCCAAAGCAACACCACAGGGTAGCAGATAAAGCTGAGTTTCATGGAAAAAAACAGTGGAGTGTGTAGTGAAATCACGTGTGATCTGGCTGTAAATGGTGTGATTTTACTGCAAATAGTTTTGTCTGGTTTTACCACGTTTCTTGCAGTACCACGTTGTGAAGTTTTTTTGATTTTCTAACGCGCTTACATTTTGAATGACACAACCAGCCCCCTCTAATTTTTTAAAATACAGAGAGAAAGGGAGACTGAAGATCTTGTAATCATCAATTTCCCCGACTAAAAGCCTTTCAGAACACAGAACTTGAAAAGTCAGTCAGTGCAGGAGGAATGAATCCTCTCTGGGCAGAAAAGACTTTTCTAATAGTCCTGTGTATTTAAGGGTGAGGTGCCACAAGAGGTCTGGGTGGCCTGGCCAAGGTCAGGAGCTCTGCAGCACCATCAGCTCTGCTGACCTTCTGGAAAACCTTTTTGGGCACTCACTGGACATAACCCTTATCCTTCATCAAGCTGTTGTTTTTAATACACAAGGATTTTATTTTATTTTATTTTATTTTATTTTANTTTTATTTTATTTTATTTTATTTTCAGATGGGAGATGGTGCAAATCCTTTTGGCCATCTTAAAAACGATTGCATATTGGCCAGATAGGAGCAGAAAGTGTCCTTGGTGTAACCTTATCAAAGGAAATATTGTTCATACAACATCACCACATTATCCTGAGCTCTCATGAGAGGCAGAAAGAAGGACACAGGATACAGATGGAGACATAGATATAGAGATGCATTCAGGTCGTATTCATCCTATAAAATCTTGGCCTTTTACATGCCAAAACAAAGCAAAAGATTGCTCTTATTAAATATAAATTAAAGGCTAAGCAATGGAAAATGGGTTGTTTTCAAATCTTTCCTTTTTTCTTCCTTCTTTGAAACAGACTGTTCAATTCTCCAGGAGAAGCAAAGTTCAAGCTCTCATTTCCCACTGTACATTTCTGTGTTAGTGCCTCACAAAATAGCAGTTCATTTCTGGAAATCCTATTACTGTCCACACTCAAGCAGCAACTTTAACAGATACATCTGTTACCTGGCAGCTTCTTCCTACACAACTCCCACCTCTGAGAGTTAAAGCTTATAGTTTTAAAAGGAAAATTGAAATAGGCCAATTTTGAACAATGCACATTTTGGGGACTGGGGGAGAAAAAGAGCACATGCCACTGTCAGCTACAAGAGCCTCATCTCTCCTCGCTTTCAGGTCTGGGCAGATAGAGAAAACAGAGTGGTGCATTATCATTATCTCAGAGATGTTTATTTGGTGTATGGACACTCAACCAAAGATCTAATGCAATCAGAAAGTTAAAATATATGGGCTGGAAATACAAATTCATTAGATGTACACAAAACGTATGCTGCAGTGGATCTGTCATTTAAATTAGATTTTGACAATTATATGGATGGTCTGGTTGAGTTGATATACGGTTTGCTCACTTTGTGCCCTGACTTAATTATTGCAAAAGATGTGTGGAGTTAGGACCCTGTGGTTCTCTCATGGCCCTGAGCTGAAGTGGGGTTGCTCCATCTGTCGTGCTTGGTGTTTGCTGCCTGGAAGACTTTTGTGTGTTTACATATATATATGTGTGTGAAATAGATATAATTTTATTTTTTGCCATGAAATTAGTATGTGCTTGCACCCAGAGGAACTGATGCAGATCTTTCCACTGATCTCAGCAGGGCTGGGCCTTGCTCCTTCCCTGCACATCACCCTTGAGATGCTCCTCATGGAAACCACATATTTTGCCCTTCAGGATCCAAAGCAGAGCCAGGAACTCCCCAGGCAAGCCCAGGTGCTTTTTACCTGTGCACAGGCATCCCTTTCCTTCCCATCCTGGTCCAGGAGAAGGATGTGCTGGGTCTCCATCTCCTCTCTCTTGGGATGCTGTGGCAGTCCCGAGCTCAGCTGGGCCATTCCAAATTTCCAGGAACATCTTGTCCCTCCCCACCATCCTTCCAAGAGACATCAGCAGTGACACCCTGCCAGCTGCTGGTGTGTCACTCTGGAAGCTGGGCCAGCCCTGTGGGAGGATCTCCAGCTGTTCCCATGAATCCTGGATGGAATCATTGCTCTGCTGGAAACCTTGCTGGTACCAGGAAGGTCTCACACCATCCTTGCTCTTGCCAGATGTTCATTTAGCAGTATTTATTCATATTTCAAACATGCATAAAAAAATGCAGCTCCAGGCACGAGCATTTTGACAAATGATGGTGGCTTCTCTGTCTGAGAGCTGAACACATATTAAAACCCCCCAAATATTAAAATGGAAGCATGATTTGATAACTTCTTGCAAATGCAGTAAAAGCCACTTCTTACAAATGAACACTAGCAATCAATTTAATTTCTCAAATAAAATGATTAAATTGCCGTTATTGTGGAATCATTATTTTATTGCTAAAACCTTTTAAAGTGTTAATTATTGTGCCCCTTCAAAAGCTTTCATCTTGTCTGACTTTGCTCTTATAGAAAAGTGTCTCCTGGTTGTGACTTGCAAATTGAATGAAAATTCATGCTTTACCTTTCCTCTCTCTCTCTCTTTTTTTTAAACACCTGCAACTGTTCTCCTTGGCTGTAATATTTATATGAATTTAACTTTAATTTTTCTCTGCTTTCATCTTCTGAATTAATCAGTATAAAGCATAGATCACTCCTTCTCTGCTGCTTTCCTGTTTATTTGCTTTAACAATAGATTCATTAACTAGATTTTGGTGCTCAAGCTATGCGGACACATCCATTTCAAAGGAGGCTTTAATGGCATTTCATATTTTTCTACATTAAGGAAGATTAAAGTATATTACAATACCCTTTACTGCTCTATTTTCTTCATTTTAGAAGTGGTCAGTTTTTAAATTTCTTTCCCTCTTTCTTTCATCTGCAGTGTTCAATAAATTGTCCAGGCCTTTCAGATGATAGTTACAGCAAATTGAGTTCCATATTACAACTCTGAACCATTGTTTAGCCCATCATCAGTCAGATAAAGCACTCCTATTCACACAGGACATCAAAAGAACAAATATATGTTCAAAGTGGCTAAAAAGATTACTGTGACTTGGATATATCATTTTGTTAATTGTTAGTGATTATTCTACTGGTTTAGAGGTGGTGAATTTGCTGACTCTGAGCTCATGCTTGTGATGTAATCAGAGGGGAATATATAGATATTCACAGCTGGAAATTACACTATTCAAAAAGGGTCAGGTCTATCATCTAATAGCTGGAGGTGGACTAATAGCAACATTTTAATAAGAAGGAAGATGCAGGCTGGTGTCTTCATTTCACACGTGTGGAGAGGCGTGAAGTGCTCCGGGGAATTTCAGCCTCAGATCAGTCTGAGGGTGCTGAGCCAAACTCAGCCCTGGCTGGGCTGTGCCTGGACCTGCCCCAGTGAGATTTGGGGCTCTTTGCCAGGTGGGGATGGCTGGAGTTAATGTTTTTGTGTCCTGGTCCTGCAGAGAGGGATTTGGTTTGTGTGTGTTTAATGCTTCCTGCTCCGAGCAATCCCCGGGAAATCGCTGGTGGCATTTCAGTGACTCCCAGCACTGGTGGTACCACACTGACCTGATGTGTCTGTCCTCAGCTCCAGGTGTGATGGAGAGGGGTTTTAGAGGTGGGAGACAGTCACCTCAGCACCTTGGAGGGTCTCAGGTTTTGTATCTCTAACTCACAGGCTGGAGAGAAACACCCAAGCATCTGTCCCTGAGTTAGAGACCCAGAGAAGGCAGCAGAGAAGAAAAAAAAATAACCCCATCTGAATTTCCAGCTCCCAGGCACTGGTGTTTTCCTCTTCAACCACTGACACTTGAGTATCTCAATAAAAATATGCATTTTTGCAGGATATAAAATGAACACTTTGCAGGTTTCCACTCTTCAGAGGTAAATTCGGGAATCTTGCAAATGCAAAAAGCTTAAGGATGAAATTTGGAACAGGCTCTGCCAGCAATTGCTGGCTGCATTTCTTTGCTCGTGTGTTTTACCCTGCACTGGGTAAAATGGAAAGGCAGCACTAAGAATGCCTGAGCATATGAGAAGCTGGAAGACAGATTTTCCAACAGAACAATTGCAGGGTGTAGGTTTTAGGCAATAAGCAGGTAGCCTCGTTCTCTCAAAAGAAGAAAGAAAATAATGGAAAACTGTAACATTCATTTGGAGGCCTCAGAGGCATAAAAAACCCAATTCCAACTGTTATAGGTCCCTGCAGGAGTCTACAAAGGAACTAAGCTTTTTAAGTAAGAAAACTAGATTTTGGCCCAGAGGGCCCTGTCATTGCTGCTTAATAGATGAAACTCTTTTGATACAAATATGCTGTTTACTTCTCAGCTTCAGCTTTCATAAAATATAACCTTTTTATGATTTACGACCCCTGAAAAAGTGCAGGATGGATTTTTAGCTCTGAATTGGTTGAATGTCAACAAGAAAAATATAGATAACATATAGAAATAGCAGGGTGTTAATGCCACACAAAATGATGAAATTATTTTTGTTTAGAAAAGTTAAGTTTGTTCTTAAAGTTCTTTCTGAGTGAAACTGAGGAAAGGGTTGGCTGGTAAAGCCATGGGAGACTTTGCATGGTGCTAAATGTTATGCAAGGTTTGGATGGGATGTTGGGAAGGAATTAATATCTGGGAGGGTGGGGAGCCCTGGCACAGGTGCCCAGAGCAGCTGTGGCTGCCCCTGGATCCCTGGCAGTGCCCAAGGCCAGGTTGGACACTGGGGCTGGAGCACCTGGGACAGTGGGAGCTGTCCCTGCCATGGCTGGGGTGGCTCTGGATGGTTTTTAAGGTCTCTTTCAGCCCAAACCATTCAGAGCTTCTCTGCTTTCATTTTGCTTAAAGACAGCATTTGTTTGCCTGGGAATGTAAAACCAATGACACAGACTTGAGATACAGCTTCAGGGAGGGACAAACTATTCAATGTGGCTGGTGGCACCTCAGCTATTGGCCCAAACTAAGTTTTAATCAAGTGGCCACTGCAGATTCATTATTTTAATGGGAAATTAAAGTTTAAAGACTTGTTCTAAAGCTAAAATTTTTATAAAGACTCTTATGATTTATAGTGATTATCAAAATAAAACTGAAATGATCAGAAGTGGTGTAATCTCCTTTCTTTACCCAAGTTATTTTCTTTCTTCTTGACAACAATTTCGATGCCTATGGACTAGCTGTAATATATAGATATGTTTTAATAAATTGTCCAGTGATTAAAAAGAAACACAAATATAATGTTGGTGTTATGAAATGAAAAAGAAAGTACTGGAACTTTGAAGACTGAGACACAAATGTAAAGATGAGAGAATAACTGTTGTTAAGAGAATTGCACATGTTTTCTTTGCTCTTTTCCTCTTTGTGTTATCTTTTTTGTAGCTTCTTTGCTCGGCATTAACAATGTACTTGTTTTTCAGGTGGCTTTTCTCGTGTTGTTTGTGAACCTGCTGAACAACAACACAAAAAAAATGTTGATTTTTCTGGATGCTTGGGGAAATAGCCTGATCCCAGACAAATTGCCCAGGAAGTCTCAGAAATGACTTAGCCTGCCACAGAGGCAAGGTTGTAAAAATTGAAAAGGTTTTCACTTTTGACTCTTCCAACTACTGCAGAAAGAGACATTTGCTGGTGTATGGTCTGAGAAAACTGTCACACAGCAAATTAAAATAACAAAAATATCCATCTGTGAACCCTCACAAGTCCAGCTTTCCTGCCCGGCTCTGCCACAGGGAATTAATCAGCCAGGGTGTGCCTGGTGTGCTCAGCAGTGGTGTCTGGTACCCAGCAGCTGTAGGGCTTTTACAGAAAATATTCCCAGGTGTTGGAGCTGGAAAACACAATATTCCACTGGTCTGGAAGCTCCCTGCTCATGTAGAAAGGAAAGAGGAAAGGAAATGAAATGGATAGAATGGCATGGGGGAAGCAGGGACGCTGGAGCATTGTCTGTCCTCCACAGCTGCTTACACAGCTCTGGAGGATTTCCATGGGGTCAGAGGACAGGAAAACGACCTGGAGCTCTGATTCCCCAGCTCTTTGTGCAGCCTGATGGACTGGGAAGATATCTGCAGCAGCCAGACCAAGGCTGCCCAGGATGAGAAGTTCTGTCTGAGACTTGCAGGTGTCCTTGGCACATTTGGGATCCTGTCCTGGAGCAGGGAACCTCTCTTAGTTTTACCCCTGAGTTATGAGGCTTGACTTTGCTGGAGGTGGTTGAAATAAGCAGGATGAGCTGTCTCCTCTCCTTTATTGATTTCTGTAAAGACTGGAAGGTTTTAAGCAGGTGGTTGAAGATTAGTGTGTGGTTTAAATGCTTACCCGGACGCCTCTGTTCATCTTCCCATTAGCCAATCAGTCAGAATCTGCACAGAACTTTGACAATTCCATGGAGGAGCAGGGAAGAAGGGAGGCATCACCCAGATGTTCAGAGTTGCTTGGGAACACAGATAAGGCAAATATTGCCTGAGGAGATCCCAGAAAACACCAAACCAAAGAAATGCTGCAAGTCTGTAGCTGGCTCTTGGACATGAGAAGCACAGAAAACTTCAGCTAAAACCAATTTAGAAACATTAATTTCTATTAAAAATACTTTTTTAAACTTTTCATTGCAGCTGTTTCTCATGGACTGGTCTATTCCTTAAGTGTATAAACTAAAGAAAATAAGTTATTCTATTCTATTCTATTCTATTCTATTCTATTCTATTCTATTCTATTCTATTCTATTCTATTCTATTCTATTCTATTCTATTCTATTCTATTCTATTCTATTCTATTCTATTCTATTCTATTCTATTCTATTCTAGTCTAGTCTAGTCTAGTCTAGTCTAGTCTAGTCTAGTCTAGTCTAGTCTAGTCACTCCATTCCATTCCATTCCATTCCACTCCGCTCTACCCTATCACGCTGGAGAGGTGTTGGTGACATATTTTTAGCTGGAACAGTGCCTCTGATCTGCCTCCATGCCTTTGTACTTGGACAGACATATCTGTGGGACATCAGTCAGCAGCAATTTGTGTGAGCATGGCTTGCATTCAGCCTGGGAACACCCCACACCAAGAACCCTATCAGCAGTACATTTTCATACCTATCGGCCTTGGAGCTGTGAGAACAAGAAGGAATTCAGCAGCAGGGTGGTTTGTATCTGCATGGGTAAGAGAAGGATAGAAAATATTACCTGTTCCTTTCAGGGTTAGTCCTGTCCCTGCTCCCTGCCTTCCTTAGTCACCTCCCTTCCACGTCTTCCTCTCATACTGACTGAGAATCTGCTTTGAGGTAGTTTGGGAGCTATTTATGGGGAATGGGATTTTAGGAACATGCAGTTTGCTTGCAGTTATCCATGTGAAAGTGCAGAGTCTGGCCATTGCCAGACTTTTTTGATGGATGTGCTGTAACCAAGATCACACATTGTTCCCAGTACACCCTCAGCTCATCCACAAGCTGCTGGCAGAGAGCAGGATTTAACTGCCATGCACAATCCCAAATCCTCTGGGGGATCAGGCAGGGCTAGAGTGTTTCCCTTTGATGCTGGTTTCAGGTACAAATCATAATATTGGCAGGTGGAGCAAGTGACCCTCCCCTGGGTTTGCATGGAAGAGTTGCAGGAAAATTTACTGAATCCCAGAAAAGTCAGCACCTTTCTTATCATTAGGAACTCATCCAGAGCCATTTCAACCTACCTTTCCCAAAGTGCTTTCCTGTATCTTCAAATTACCAACTGATTCTAATATTCACACCAAAAAGTTATTTCACCTCTCCTTCAGTCTTTTATTTTTCCTTTACCAGTGTACAGCAGTTTTTACCTGGTTATTTTCAGGTTGCTTTCAACGAGAAAAATCTCTGCTTAATAAGGATTCAGCTAAAACCTCACATCTAAAAGCTGAATGCCAAATGGCAAATCTGGTGCTGAGATTCATTGGGACTGGGGGTGTTCATTTTACTTGGGGAGCTCATTTAGCTGAAGGCACTGTGCTTATGTCCTGCTCAATGGCCTTTGGAGAGAGAGAATTTACATTACCTGTCTACTTTGAGGATTTCTGCTAGAAATTTGGTAGTGTTTCATTTTCAGGTGGAAAAGCAAAGGACTATTCAGATATTCTCTTGAAGCTGTTCTGAAAAGTGGCTCATAATGACAGAATCATAAAGGTCACACGCTATTTTCTTTCCATAAATCTGGCAGTGGAAATATTACAGGTTTTCTTGGTCTCTTTTGCTGCAGTGAGGGTGTCAGATTGGGTTTGGCTCCTGTGGAGTTCTAAATATTGGAAATAAAATGCAGAGCACAGAGTGTTGCTGCACCTCCTTTTCATTAGAAACTGGGATTGGGAACAGCAGCTGGGAGGAGAGAAGGCTCATTCCAACATGGATGAGTGAGTAGGATCCTCATCATTCATTGGAAAGTGTTCTTCAGAATTCAAGGAGCATGGAAGATGACAAACCCTTTGCAGCCAGGAAAACAAGGTGAACATAAAATTTGGTCTTGAATTTTTGGTGCTAAAATTTATTTTCTACTGAAATAAACTGGAACTTGTACAAGTGTGTGATCTGCTAAATCCCCGTGACCTGAGAAGTTCTAAGCAGTAGCAGTGGAGGCACTAATAAAAACCAACAGAATTAATTTCATGGAATTACAGAATGTTTTGGGTTTGAAGGAACCTTAAAAGTCACTTAATTCCCACCCCCTGCCATGGGCAGGGACAGCTTCCACCATCCCAGGTGGCTCCAAGCTGTGTCCATCCTGACCTTGGACATTTCCAGGGATCCAGGGGCAACCACAGCTGCTCTGGGAACCCGTGCCAGGGCCCAGAACAATTCCTCCCCAATATTCCCATCTAACTCTGCCCTCTGCCAGTTTAAAGTAATTCCCCTTGTCCCATCACTCCAGATCCTTGTCCAAAGTCCCTCTCCAGCTCAGTTGGAGACCCTTAAGTGCTGGAATGTGCTAAAAAGCCTCTGTGTTAGTCTTCTGGATCAAACTGAGGTAAGCAACGACTCCATCTCTGCCTTTTCACAGTCTGTGTTTTCCTTTTTAAAAATAAAGGAAAATAAACTAATGGCTTAGAAAACGTTGCTCCTGCTATGTGTCAGAAGTCCATATCAAACCATTCAGGCCCCTTGTTCTGGACTAAAGTCTGTTTTTCCCTGGCTTAGAGATGGTTTATTAATAAGAAGAACTGGTGTTTACAAGGGAGTGAGTGTGGAACCAGGGTGGGGTTTAAATTTGGAGCATGATAATGACCCCTCAGCAACTCCCAGCTTAGAGACTCAAACACAACACTCTGAGTGCCTCGTGCAGCCCTGCCCTGCCCTGCCCAAAGCAGCTCAGAGGAGCCCTGGAGTGAGGGTGTCCATGGAGCAGGAGGGGACAGCCCT
The DNA here is from genome assembly GCA_013399455.1 of Anthoscopus minutus. NCBI lineage: Eukaryota > Metazoa > Chordata > Aves > Passeriformes > Paridae > Anthoscopus > Anthoscopus minutus. The sequence goes on from VWYI01032849.1 coordinate 24,484, forward strand.
GGAGGATTGAGTGTTCTGCAAAAGCTGACTGGGATTATTTCTCCAGACAGACAACTTCTAAATCTGGTTTTTCCTGAGTGTTGAGACCGCATTTGAGGCTGGTTGTGTTTATGTGAGTGAGTGTGAGCAAATGGCTTTTGGCAGGAGGACAAAGGAGCCCCCTTTGTCCCAGACACAAACCTGGCCAGAACCTGAGGGGTTTTTTTCACATGTAGTTCATAGCCAAGACTGTGAAATCTTCCAGATTTATAAATTTACTGGTCAGAGATGGAGCTGGGTCAGCATTTGAAGGTGATTGATCCTATAAAACACGGCATAGTTTGCATTTTTAGTGCAATACGACCTTTTTTTTTAGCTGTGTCCTTGTCACAAGTCAATTGAGCTCAGTGCTCAGTTTATTCAATTTCTTCTGTGATCTGAGTCAACATCCATGCTGTTCATGTGGACATGGTTAGAGACAAAGAGCTGCATTAATCTGGAACCTTATTTCTGGGACTGTGATATCTGATGTGACACGCAAGTAACCATGAATGGAGGTCAACATTTTGTTTTGGAGGAGATGCCCCATTTTTGTCCATCGTTTTTGCTTTTTCTTTATTTCTCAGGTTTAATTGTGATGTGTTCATGGGTTTTATGTGTTTAAATTCTCTCATTTGCTTAAATTTATGTTTATGTATATTTATATTTATTAATTATATATTTATTTGCTTGTATTTATGCCCAAGAATGCATAGGTTTATAAAAGTTAACATTTTTGACCCAAAAGTATAATGTCTATAATTCACAGAGGTCTCTGTAAAGAAGTATTTACTAATACAGGGCAGTACCTTAATATTTGGGAAAAAAAAATGATGTGTTAGAGACATCCCAAGGGAATCACACTTATTTAATACCAACAGTGAATTTGGTCAATTTTTTCATGGCTGTTTTTGTGCCAAAGCAAACATCCCAAAATATTTGCTGGTGGAAGAAGTCCAGGTGAACTGCACAATCTATCTGAAGGTTTTGCTTGGTTTTGCTTTGTGTTGTTGGGGATTGGTGACATCACCAGGTCACAGGATAGGCTTTAGTGATGCTGTAGATCCTGTTAAACTCTCTTTAAATCAGCATGAACTAAACATTTGCAACACAGCCAAGGATGTGTCTGATTATTACTATTTTTTCAAGCATTCCCCCTCATTTGTGAAAATGAAACAATCCTTTAATATGAAATCATAGCTAAAACTTAATGAAATTGGTATGTATTCCCCATGTTTCACCCCTGCAAGTCCATTCCTGATAATGAACTAACAGAAAGTGTGAGACCCTTCTGTTGATTGTTTGTTGGCCTGGGGAACACCAGCAAGCTCAGCCTTAGCTCAGTCTCCTGCACAATTACCACGCCAGGTGTCACTAATTGGCATTTTAACAAAGAGACTGTGGGTAGGTTTTAGTCCACCCCAAAGCTGGAAGCATCATTTCATCAGGAATGGTGCCACACTGCTGCCCTCTCACATGCCAGCATTTCCTGCTCATCAGGGCTAGGCAAGGTAGAACCCAATTTCTGCACAATTATAATTGAAACCCCTGCAGTTTGTCTGTGGCTCTCCCTCTGGCAGTGCAGTGGGGCATTCATTCATAAAGGAGATTAAAGCAGCCACTGGCACACAGATCTCTCCCATTCCTTTGCACTGCTATCCTGGAAATCTTAAATTTATTTCAGGCAATTTCAGGGCTCGCTTGTAGAGTAGCTGGAAGTGCTGCTATGGCAAAATTGACAAATAACTTACCCAGAGAATTTCCAGTTCTCTTCTGCTGTTGTTATTTCCTGTTGGACTGAGACCTACAATCACTCGCATGTGTGAGTAACAAGCATCTTGCATATATTTACTCTCTCCTGGAAGCCCTTGGAGCTTGAGGCTTCTAGAGTAACTGCAGCTCAGGCAGGAGTTTTATTCTCTTTGCAGGGGAAGTGCTTAATTTTAGGCCTGAATCTGGGCCTTACAGTAGAAATAATATCTGTATAAAGGAAATGCTGAGATGAGTAATAAAGAGCAATCTTCCTGTGAGTAAATAAAAATTACAAAAGGAAGCAATAATCAATACATTTTATAGTTCAAGAGTTCAGCACATGCTGTTTCAGTACAGTACAATGGATGGGCAGCCTCTGTGGATTATGAATTCCCACATTTATGTCGAAACAGAAGTAAATAACTGAAACAAGAGTCATGTTGCAAGAATGTAAAACCAAGCTGGACTTAATGGTGTGCTATATTTAAAAGAGTGATGTGATCCAAGGAGTATTCACTTTATCTTTTCTTTCAAGCTTGGCTGCCTGCAACCTGCCAGGACCAGCTAATTCAAAAGAAAGCATTTTTCTCTATTCCAATCGCCAATAAAACACAATCTGCACTCCACTTTGTCGCCCTGAGTCCCAGAGCCTGGTGTTACCAAGCATAAATGTGGTAATGATGTAAATAAACTGCTTTTCTCCTTTGAGCTGGAAGAGCCATTGCCTGGATCAGGTAGAGAAGAAGGGCAGGGCAATGCAGTGATGCAAAACACTCCTGCAGTTCTTTTTTGGAGGGAACAGATGGCTGAAAGCTTCTTGCCATCTTGTAAAACCTTTTCTTTTTATGGATCAGGTACAGAAACTCCATCAAAAGCCTGGTCTTAGATCACCCATTCAAAACCAGATATTGTGCATATTTCATCATCTCTCCTCCTTCCCTGCTTCTCCCTCTCCTGCTGCTCAAGCTGCTCTTTCTGCAGTTATCAACCAGACACTGACCTCTAGCTCTGGTCCCTTCCACCTCTCCATCAGAGAAGTGATTTGATGAGGCCATCAGTGATTCCTTTAAGCAAGAAGGATATTGCAGAGGGTTTGAAATGGTGAATTGGCTTCCAGCCTTGCTGCCATGAGATCTCCTGGGCAGGCAACACACAAAGAGTCTGCTCATCCCCAGGAGGAAAGCAGGGCTGGATGGGCCTCAGGCCACCTGGAAAAGGAGGGATGCAGGTGCTGGTGTGCCCTGATGAGAAGCCAGCATTCAACAGCATTTTGGGCTGGAAAGGCTGGGCAGCAAGCCTGGCTTTTGCATACCTAAAAATCTCATTAGGACAGGGTTGCAGGCACCTTGCAAGAGAAGAGGTGAAACCCTGGTTTGGTTAAAATGTTCCTGTTTCCAGGGATGGATAAATTTTTCTCTGCAGGATGGTCTGGTTCCATAGTGAGGAGTCTTATGCATAATGTGGGTTTTGATTTGATGAAACATGTCCCATTTTCCAGGTTAGCACTTGTTTTATCCAAGAAAGGCTGTATCTCCTCCTGCATTAATGGTCTAGGCTTGTACATCATGTCCACGTGATAATGTAACCCGGGACATTATATATGAAAAAAATTCTGACATAGATGTACTTTGTAAAACCCATATTAAAAAAGCTGTAATTTAGAAAAATGATTCTTGCAGTGTCACATTGAGAATGAACAATTTTGTACAAAAAAAACCACCACAAAAAGGATAAATTTTGAGTGCTTGGCTTTGTCAGACAAATTCTATCCTTGTAATCTTCATCAAAATCAATCTTACAGAGATAGTAACAGTTGTGCCCTTGTTCTAATATAGCAGAGCCATTTTGTTAATTCCCCTGTATTTTGTGAGGTGCATGGAAAATAAATTTTATGAGCAGGTGCTCGCTTACTTTATATGGGAAGTATTAAATTTGATACCACTTTCCTTTAATAAGCCCAGATAATGGCAGAAAATCTGAATCTATTATCACAAGGAAGAAAGTAACAAGGACAGAAAACGAAACAAATGTAATTTTTTCTTATTACAACGCTCGCATTTCAAACTTGTGGAGTGTCTGTGCTTTACTTTGTAATAACTACTGTGACTGCATAATACCAGGATAGATATTGTTGTTTTTTTTAAAAAAAAAAAAAAACACTGATAGCTTATTCAGGGCTGTGTCTTTGTGTTCTCATGGCAGCCCATCTCTTTAAGTAGGTTGAGTTGAACAACTACCCAGCAGGTGAAAAAAACATTCTGCTACCAGCATATTGCAATCTTTCATTAAATGGTTACCAAATAATCCCATGGAGTGGTGAGCCAGGAATGTGTTCCTACCTGCTGGCAGATATCTTTGCAAAGTGTGAGGTACCAGCATGTAGAATGATGCTTTGCAATAAAACCCTGTGCATTTCCTTGGGTTCCCTTTCTCCCCCAGCAGCTGTAACCTGCTATGAAAATCAGCCAGCAGAACTAACACAAATGACTTAGTAAACATGCAGGCAATGATTTTTTTTTTTTACCCCCAGTGCATACAATATTAGCCATTAGCCTGCAAGCAATGGTGTTGCATTCATATTTAGGGTAATTTTCACACCAATATGGTAAATGCAAGCCAGATCTCTCACCAGGTTGTTTGATGGCTGAGTTCAGGCAAAGAAAAGAGCTCTGATATTCATCACCAGATTTTGCTGTCAGAAGTGACATAAACTTGTGTCCTGTGATTTTTTTTTTAATGGTAAATTAACACAGCTCCTTCATCTGAAGTGAATGGAACTTAAGTGAAATTAAAAATTAAATACATGTAGATGTTTTGTGCATGAAATTTACTGTTACATAGCAGCAGTTTCTTTTCCATAGTTCCATAAGGTGCTATTTGCTAAAGTCTTTCATTTTAATTTCCTGAGAAAAAAATCAATAAAAATGTTAACTCAAGTGATAAAAGGTATAGTTTGCTCCTGAGATGCTTCAGATTTGTGCCAAAGAGACTACAGACCACTCCATAAAATCCTTCTGTGCTATTACTTTGCATCTTGATGGAGTGCAGTGCTTAGCAGGGTTGCTTGAGGTGATCCCAAATTCTCTCTCCTGTACCCAGAGAAACCCTCTGCAGGAACACATCCCTGTGGGAAGCTGGGCTCCAAGTCCTAGTGTTCTAACCCCTCTTCTACTGCTCTGGTTGGCCTCTGGGATCAGTCCCAATTTGGCTGTGGCAAAAAAAGTTTCTCTTTCTTTCTTAAATTTCACATCCACAAAGTTTCCACCGCCTGCTCTCTGCAGGACAGCAAAGGGAGGCTGGATGCCCTGGAATGATGGTAACACTGCTAACATTCAGCCATTCATCCAAACCCTCAAACCCCAGCTATTTCCATAATAGAAAAAGAACAAATCCATTAAGAAATGTGGGCAACAGAGGAAATAAAAGAAAAAAAATAAAAATGAATGCCTTTGCTGGGAACTTGAAGTTTTACCCATTAAGGGGTTTGGGCTGAGTTATTTCCTCTCAAAAAACCAGCATTCATAACGGAAATTCTGACAGAGCTGTGTGAGTGGCACAGGTATAATTAACTCTGCATTCAAGAGCCTTCCATTAATATTTTAAAGATTTTTTAAATTAAAATAATTGTATTAGTTTATGGCAAGTACTCTTTCCCTCAAGTTGTCTCATACAGAAAATACTCAAAATGCACTCTTTTTTTCCCTTCCCTCTTGCTTTCCAACTCCCACCTGCAGAGCAGATCTCATCCTTCCCTTCATTTTCTTCTATTGCTAGATCCCCATCGTTTTTCCCCAGACTCAGATATGAATGTTTTCTCTTTGGATTTTGTGTCTTTTCAAGTTTTGGAAGCTCTGTGGGGCAAACCCAATATTTCTGCGCTCTGAATTGTTTTATTTGCTGCAATTGTTTTATTGCTTGGAGCAGCCTGGGGGCTGGTTGTGCACAACTGCCCTTCCATCCCTCCCTCCACCAACACACCAGCTCTGCCCTGAGGGATTTCTGGGTGAAGAAATAGGTTGGATTTGCTCACAATGCTTGGGAAACCTTTATTCATAGCAACTCTTTCCTTCTCAGTTCACTTGGTGGGGCAATCATAGGGTTAATGGGCTGTTGACGAGTTGGGATTGTCCAGGATGCTCTCAAATCACTGGGAAAAAACTCTCACCTCTCCAGTTCTCCTTGGCAAGGCTCGAAGCTCAAATGGTCTGTGAGAGAAATAGATCTACCAAGCACAGTTGGCCCTGGAACAGAAAACCTGTGGCTGTCTCATCTCTAGAAGTGCCCAAGGCCAGGTTGGACAGGGCTTGGAGCAGCCTGGGATAGTGAAAGGTGGCACTGGATGGGATTTAAGGTCCTTTCCAACCCAAGCCCTTCCATGTTTTTATGAACAACAACCATGCAAAGATGTTGCTCCTGTTTTAAATATTACTGGCTTTCTCTTACCCACCAATTTATGAAAAGCATTATTTTTAGCTTGAAGCCATTTTTACTCACTCAAATGAAACTGGAATTCAGAATGTGCCCTCAATATTTCACTTAAAAACAAGAGCATATTGATCATGCTGGGTGCAGATGAAACAAGGCTTTCTATGAGAAATGATAATTTGTTTTGGGAAGAAAGGTTCATGCAGGCAGAGTCTTCAGCAAACTCTGCATTCGACTTTTCAGTATATCACTAAAATGCTGCTAAAACAACATCACTGCTGACATGTAGGTGGGCAGCTGAAATGGTCACAGGCACAAAATAAATGGTACCAGCATATAATAAACCTATTTCTCATGTACCCACAACCTGTGTAAGTTCCCATCCAGATAATACTGTATGATAATTTATTGAGAGACTACATTTCTCATAGATAAAATGATTTGTACACAAGAAGAAGCCCAATGTGAATAATTTAACCAACCGCTGCGAACTGATAGAAAGCAGAGTCTGCAAAACAAATGAGACCCCATAGAGACGCTTCTATTGACTTATACTTGAATTCATTTCATCTTTATTTTATTTCAGCTCTACCTTAGGATTTTTTTTCAGTAATCCCCTGTCCAGAATATGACACGGGTAACTTTTGAGCAGGCTCATCATTTGAATAATCAGCCATTTAGTGACATGTCTAGTTCTGTTTAATGACTGAATCTGTAAAAGTATGACCTCAAGCACTGGTTAACTTTAAAATAGCTGTGCCCACTGCATGACATAGCCAACAGGAAGCCATTAGAGCTCCAGCAATTACCATTTACATCCATCGACGAAGTCCCTATTTTATTTTAATCTGCTTAAGTACATTTTCTGCACGAGGTTAAAATATAAATCCCTTCTCCTGAACAAGACTGGTTTTCTGGCTGACTTGAGAGCACAATTTACAACTGATTTAATTTGTTCTTCACAAACATTCCTAATGACATTACCCTGGTGCATATACTGACTGCCTCCTCTTATTCCATTAACTCCCAAATCGGGTTTAAAGACCATATTGATGCTAGATGTTATTATGGGTGATTATCAAAACAACAGACAATGGGGCAAAGTGTTTACTAACTGGTTTATATATAATTTCTGTAATAACTACAACAGATGGTAATGCTACAAACAATAAATCAAGCTTTTCACTGCTGAAATAAATTGGCAGCCTGCAGTACAGAAATGCTGTATGTAACTATATACAGATGCTTCAGTCATCAACTGTATTGTTCATCTTATTAGAAAATGGGTCTGTTACTGCTATTACAGGAAATCTTTCCATTTGCAATTACAAATGTATATTTTCAATTGAAATTGGTTTTAACTGCCAAACTGGTTTAAGTATACTTTAACCTTTAATTACAAATGGAGTTATCACATACTGCCAAACTGGTTTGAGGCATTTGTTTGTGTCTGTGGAAGTTCCACCTCAAATTGAGTTTCCACTCCCATAAATATATTTCTGCCCTTCAAGAATCCTTTGGCCAAAAGGCATTTGCAGTAACTTTAGGAGTTAATTCAATATTAGCAGCATAAAAGGATGTTTTATCCAACAGTGCTTAAAACAGCATCAAACCTGCAATTAATTCCATTCACTTTGGTTTGCAGCAATTTATCAAAACATTTGCCTCCCTGCACTGCCTCTCTTCCAGCTCCTTTCTGGGGAGCTCACTCCAGGTCTCTGTACTCATGTCACCATCTTCTGGTGCCTCCTGGAGCTCCTGGGCTGCAGGGAGACACCTCCAGTGTCCTTGGGATGGAGGTTCTGCTCCTCAAACCTGGGAGGAACTGTTGGCAGCCTTGAGGGATCTGCCACACTGTGAACCTCAGGAACGTTGCCCAGTCAGAAATGAGAATTTTATTACAAATGAGAATTTTACTACGAGAAATGGGTAGGGTTTTTAGTGTCTTTCCCCATTTTATGGCTCCTTTGAATTGTTCTTTGCATAAAGGGAGGGCTGTGAAAAGAAAATGGAAAGAGTGAACACATCATGTTTTCCCAAGCAGGTTTGTGACTGTGAGCTGACTGAGAGCTGTACCCTCCAGGTGCCTAATTCACACTGATTTTTAATTGGGATTTGACATCACCCACTGCTGTGAGAGTGATTTAAAACACTCTAAGCATCTACTTGGATTAATTAGGAATTTATTTCTGTTTACAAACATAGGTGCTGTCCTATACTGATCACTCAAGAGCTTTTGGTGTAGATTCTGCTCCCTGATCCCCAGTGTGGCTTCCTGCAATGCTCTCAAAATATCCCAGATTTGAATATTGGAACTTTCATCACAAAATCCATTAAGAAATCGGGTTGAGTGTTATCGAAAAGTGATGCATCTCAAAGAAACCTGAGGACTCATGTCAGAGAGCTAAAAAGTTAAAAATACTCCAAAAACATGCAAAAGATGGCACACACAACAAGACAGAATGTTCAAAATAAATCATGATCCAGGAATGACCTGTGACTGAACCATGTTTCTTTTTCCCCAAATAACCACATAATAATTTGGAGGAGTGAATTAATCCATGAAAGTCATGATAGTTTTATGGCCAATTTAATGACAAGAAGAGAATTGACATTTGAATTCACTTTTCAGGAATAGTAAGAATAATATATTAGCTTTCCCACATTAGTTTTTGGCCTATCTGTGTGATCTCACTGCTACTAGTTGTGCTGGCCTCAAGAGACATCTGCACAGAAGTAAAAACGCCACTTTGCAGGCTGATCTCTTTGTAAGTACGAAGACAGAGTTTTAATTCTGACAGAGTGAGATAGAACTGAAATGAATTGTGAAAGAACTGAAAGGAACTGCCCCAGATCACAGTTGGTTGCTGACAGACTGTGACAGTGAAATGAACTGTAAATATCTGTAATGTCTGTAATGTTTTTGTTAACTTCACCTTTTAGGTTGCTTTTGCCTGTGGCCTGGGCAGTGGCTTGGCTTCTGGACTCTGCTGCTTTTTGAAGAGGATTTTTGTGTGACAGCACAAAGTTTTCTTTAGGATAACTCCCACTGGAGAGCACAGAATCACAGGATCATATCCTAGAATCACAGAATGGTTTGGGTTGGAAGGAACCTTAAAGCCCAACTCATTCCACCCCTGCCATGGGCAGGGACACCTTCCACTACCCCAGGGGGCTCCAAACCCCATCCAGCCTGGCCTTGGACACTTCCAGGGATCCAGGGGCAGCCACAGCTGCTCTGGAAAACCTGTTCCACCCTCTGAACATCAAAGATACAGCACAACCCTATTCCTCTCGCTTCTGTGCAGGTGAGCTCATTGCTGCACCAGCCCAAGTGATGCAAATTATATCTGCAGTACGGAATAAAGATTGGAAACTGCATTCCCAGCCTTATAAAGTTCTTTAATTAGAATACTGCAAAGGATTAGCAATCTGATTATTTGCTAATTGCCTTTCCATATTTTTTCAGGGCCTCACAAAGCATCGGGGATACTAAAGAGCAAACAGTGCTTTAAGGCCACAGTACAATGTGACAACAGTGATAGATATGCTAATTTCTTCATTCACTCCACTTCACTTCTTTTATTCTTTCCAATTAAAGCAAATGCTACTGAAACTGTAATTAAGCTAGTGCCGTAGCCCTGATTGCCTGCTGTTTTAATGAAACCCTATTGATTTTTCTTTTATTTCTAATGGCCACACATTGTGTTCAATGGTCAAACACATGGATGTTACAATGCACAGCCAAACTTAATTTTTGTTCTCTAAAAGGGTGGCCTTATCAGGAAGAATATCAAAAGAGCTATTTGTGTGAGGTCTCTATAGTTTTTCCTCTATCTGCCTGAAGAGATGTACTCTGAGCAAACATATTACCATTAAAAAGAAATGAGTTACATTTTGTGGAGAATAAAAATTGCTATTAGTCTCCTGTAGTTGCCATAAGTTGCTCACACACATTTAGCATATTCATGATTCCCAGCATACTTTTAAGCTTTATTATTTTTTATTTAAAAAAAAAAATCTGTCTGGAAGAGAACGTGGGGAATATTATATTCTCTCCTCGAGATATTATAAATCACACCAGCAATTTAAGATATAACAGGTTATGAGGACTTTCTGATTTGTTGATAATTTTATGGAGGAATTCATTTTCACTGGTAAGTCTCACTGAATTATTTTCTAGGTTGCCTGGAAGTAGTGAAAAAGACAAGGAAAAGAAAAACTCTCTTAAAGTCACATAAAGCATATAGTATAGCTTTAAATTTATTATTCCCCAATTGGATTATTCAGCCAGGGAATTAGATATTTAACTGAGTATAGCTGTTCTGTGGCTTCAGATTTGTACTTAGGAGCCAGTGTGTACAAATCTGCACACTGGAAGAAGGCACCAAGTCTTACTGCACATGAATTTATCCAAAATTGTGTAACACACCACAGCAGAAACTCCCTGCCCTCTCTGGGCACATCCACAGGAAGATGGAAGATTTTAATTCACAAAACATGAATATACAGGGCTCTGTTCCCGTTTTGATTGAGGAGAATAAATGGTAATAAGGAAAAATAAGGAACCGTGGTTTCCGACCATTCCTTACCTAAAACTATTTCATGGCTGCTGTGGAAGATAAAGTGTAATCACATCCAGGATGCACAAAGTCAGCAGCCAGCTCAGCAAATGCACAAAACATGCACGAGCTGAGCCCTGATCCATCCTTGTGTCTTCTGAAAGGTAAGGTTGGCATTTCCCCCTTCTTTAATCAAATATTCACATTTTTTCCTGGATGAAGATCTCAGTTTTCTGGTGGCACACGCAGTGTTCCTTACGGTCTCTTGATCCCAAATGGTGTGTTAGGGTACTGGTGATCCGTGGGGAAAGCACCACAACAAGTTATAAGCTGGGATAAAACTTGCTTCCCTCATAGAGTGTGACTGTGCCTGGTTTGTCAAAATCATGGAATTATTAAGGCTGGAAAAGATCTCCAAGACTGTCAAGTCCAGCCTTCAACCAAATACCACCATTCCCACTAATCCCATAATGTTCCTGATTGTTTCATGGGAAAAGTGCCTGCAAAATGCTGTAGTAATATACACAACTGACACTGAAAATGTGTTCTGGATTCCAGTTCTGTTTGAATTGGTAAAAATGGCAAACTTCAAGCTAAAAATAATAGCTTGGTAGGTAAGAAGTAGACAGTAGTATTTAAAATACAGGCAACATATTTTTATGCTTGCTGTTCATAAAATCATGGAATGGTTTGTGCTGGAAGGGGCCATAAATCCCATCCATTCCCACCCCAGCCATGGCACGGACAGCTCCCACTGTCCCAGGCTGCTCCAGTCCCAATGTCCAACCTGGCCTTGGGCACTGCCAGGGATCCAGGGGCAGCCACAGCTGCTCTGGGCACCTGTGCCAGGGCCTGCCCACCCTCCCAGGGAACAATTCCTGCCCAAAATCCCATCTAACCCTGCCTTCCTTCAGTTTAAGGCCATTTAAGATTTCCGTAATTCACCCTAGAAGCAGCAGAAGGGTTTGGAGCAGTGTGGAAAGATTTCCATGGCACAGGCTGAGATCAGCCAGACCAAATTCAACGTAAATGCAGCATGTATGTAAAAGTTCCCAGTTCACCCAGCTGAGAGCCAGTCCTTGCTGGTCTGCCCTGGCTTGGCTGCTGTTCAGCTGGGCATATGGCACAGGAAATCTTTCTGCAGCGCTAAGCTCGCTCCCAGGAATGAGGAAAAAAAAGCAGATTAAAAGGTGAGTTTGAGTTTTTATTGATAGAGTTTCATTCCAGATTTTAGCCACATCTTGCAGGAAGCTTGGCTCTGTGCCACAGTCTCGACACCAGCACAATTTCAGGTAGGAAAACTGAAGATGTGAAACAGGAGAATGTATTTTCTCCACATTAACCAAGAATTCTTGCTTCCCTTATTTCCCAGCCTTCCTCTGCTCCAGTTTTGAATCACCTTCTGTTTGTGACCACTGAATGCTAAATACGCTTTTATTTTACCTGTAGGCACTAAATTTTTCAAAAGCCTCACACTGCCACTAGCCTGCCAGCAAACCAGGAACATCAGCTCTTTTTAATTAGATTTTCTAACTGCGATGTTCATTCAACAAGGGAAAAATTCCCTTTAGTGGAAGTTGCAGAGTGCACTTGGACTTGTTAGCTCTGGAGAAGTGAAAATCATAAATAAAATCCGACGGGGAGAAGGTAACAGTAGGAAGAGTGGAAAATAAGACACCATCATGTCATTTCTCAGCCCTGTCAACTGCTACACTAATCAGGATAGAATTAAAAACACATTTTCTACCAGGATGTTTCACAGCCAAACCGGTTAAATACATATTTTAACAAAATTGAAAGCATATTATACAGAGATTTGTGGTTTCCAGCTCTGTGAGTGAGTGCTGAAAGTGTGATGAAATAACAAAATTGCAGCCTAATAATCTATAGAATAATATTGTCAACTAATGGATTATAATAAAATAAAAGCTATTATTAAGGTAAAACATTATAACAAAAAAAAAAAAATCCAACTTTTATTTGTAGCACCTCCCCCTTAATGGTTTCAAGCATTTTGAAAGGTAATTTAAACAAGTACATTGTGTCCTTATTGAAACTGTTTCATCTCGCTAGCTGCTGAAAATGGCTTTAACCATCTCTCTGAACAAAAGCTCGCTAATAAGACAACAAAAAGCCTACAAAAGCACTGGCTCAGCATCACTGCAGAAAGGCAACTAAAGGCAGCCTGCAAATGGTCTGTTTCTTTTTTCTTGCATGTAATTAGATGAATTAAAAGGACAAAGTAGTTAATGTTGCTGTTGTCCGAGGCCCCCGGTTCCTTTCATACCGCCCGCTCTAGACAAGAGCCCGTGGCTCTCGCTCCAGCAATGTGGTGAAGAATGTTGGCAATAAGTAAAATTAACAAGCTTAATCTGTGAAGAATCTGGTCTGAGTCATAGATGAAATGTATCTCTAGCAACGAAAGGCTAGTAATTCCTGGTCTCCTTTTATATGCCTAATAAAACTTACAATAAATTAACTGCATTTTAGTTTGCAGCGCTGGCTCTATTAATCAAGGCCGAGACGTGTAGTCAAGTTACAATAGAAAGAACTCAACTGGGTGCATTTCAGTTATGCAATTAGGGACCATTGGCCCGACTCTAATTAGGCCAGGGATGTTGATATTTCAAGTACTGTTTTATCATTAGGTTTCATTTCCTTGGAACATCCTCAATGGCCAAGTAGTGAGAAGGGTGGAGGATATTATAAGCAGGGGTCATCAGAAAGTCATTAATGGGAGTTAGGGAGGGAAGGGCTGACATTAATACCTCTCCTTTTGAAATGTTGAGCTGTCTCTGGGAGACTCAGGGCCCCTCCACCTCGCAGAGGAATCGGTGGCACCAGGGAGCAGCTGGATCAGGCTCCTGGAAAGGACCTCCCTCAGAAGAGATGTTGAAGTTTAATTCTTAGATGCCACTGGCCTGCTCTGACAGCAGGAACTGCAGGGAGGGGTGGCTCTCATACAGAGGGGTTGATTTCTTACCCCCTGCAAGCTTCTGGGGTCAAACCCAGAAAACCCCACCCATTTCTGGCCAGTGGTGCAGAGAAGGTGCTGGGTGCTGAGGGAGGCTCAGTGGGGTAGTTCTGGTGGTGTTGCATCCCCACTCTGCTTCCTCCAGGCATGAGATGCTCGCAGTTATGCAGGGTGATGTGCTGTGGTTCACCCTCCACCAGCACCCACGAGCTGTGAACATGAAATTCCCTCAGTTTAGCACCTATGTGTAGTTGTGGTCCCTATCTGGATAAATCTGAACAGAGAAGGACAGATAAAAACAGAGGGGGAAAAGAAAAACAAGATCTATCAGTCCTCAATTGTGCTTTTCTTGCCAGACTCCGGCTTAAAGCTGTAACTCCAAACAATACTTTGCCTGTTTGTAAAATATGACTTTGTTTCATTATGAAAAAAGAAATTACATAATTAAATTCATTTCATCCAATTACTATATGATTCATCTGGTGGCTTAATGAAGCTTCACATGATACTAACAAGATAAAGCAAAAGAATAACATTTTATGAGACTGCAGGCATTCTGTGTACAGCAGACTGGGCAGTTTATGAGCTCTGTACAGTGCATTTCCTAATAGTGTGCACTGTACTAGTTCCAGTAGGGAAGAAACTCGGTTCTGTGACATCTCACCCACCTCACTCTGAAAATTTGCTAAGACAAAAGCTTCAGCTTTTTCTTTTTATGTCCATTCCTGGACCTCTCTTCTGGATATTGCCAGATTTTATCCTGAAGGACTCTAGGATGCAAGGAACAAGCTCAATAGGATCACAATAAAAAGAAATCTGGGCCACTCTACTCCTCTCAGAAGGCAACACATTTGGGATGTGAAAGAGCAGGTTTGGTTTTGAACCAGTGACCCAAAGGTGAATTACCTCAGTGTCTCCGTTGATAGGTATATAAATATTTTAAATGCGATTTTGCAGAAGTGTAAAACTGCCTTTTCTTTCAAAGTACATTATCAGCCTAAAGAAGTCTATCAACTCTGTCCTCCCAATAATTTATGATCTAATAAAAGGCTTCTGTCTTTGGAAAAACTGACAAAACCCCATAGTTTTATCTTTTGGGAATGAGATCCGTCAATAAAGTGAAGACTTGTCTTTCAAGTGTGTGTTTAAAACTGTTTGAAACATTCACAGTTTTGAACTTAGTCAATAATACAGGAAAGGGAAAAATTAAAGACATTTAGCCTCCTTTTTCTTCCATGTATGAGTGCCTTTCAGCTTTTCTCATTACCTTTTAGTATTTCTGGACAACTATTGATATTCAATGGGAATGTAAATGGGCTTGAAAATCATAAATTGTGAAAAATAGGTTTTGGAGACATCAGAAAAGTTTGAGAAAAATTACATTTGCCTACGTGGGAGAGCAACAGGGATGCTTTCACTGTGTTATTGGAGGATGTGGCTGACATCTCTTGAACTGGATGTTTTGACTGGTTGAGGTTTCCAATTTCAGCCTTCTTAACCAAGCAAACCTTGAAAACCCAGGGAAAAGAGAACAGCCAGTTCCAGCATAATTAAGAGACCCAGCTTTATTACTACTGAGACTTTATTCTAGGCAGCAGTAGGTGTTGTGCTTGCTGGTTACTTTTGGAAAGCAATGTGCAGAAAGCTGTCAATGAGGGATTTAAAAATCTTTCCTCTAAATCAAAATTTATCAGCCCGTGACATAAAAACTGAAATATTTCCTGTGGCTATGCCTTCATCATCTCCTAATTTCTTTAATTAATGTGAGAAAAAGCATATCTGCCTCTGGGCAAGTTTAGTTTTGGTCATTTGTCTTACCTTCTGTAAGTAGGAATGGCTCATGCAGGCGCACAGGGAGGAAAAGGAAAAAGGAGTGCAAAAGGAAGCAGGGGAATAAAACACAGGGATGAGCAGCTAGAAGAACGCTCAGCTGTGCCTTACCTGCAGTTCCACCAAGCACGTTCTGCCCCAGGACCAGAGCCTGCCCCACTGACCATTTCTGCCACATCCCTGGGGATTTGTGCCCTATCCATTGCCCTCCTGTGCCACCTCTATTTATCCTACCTGTGAGCAATGCTGCCTGTGATTATGCCATTGGGAGCCATTCCAGAGCTTCCTCGTGCTGGGTGACAAAGTGGAGCTCCCCCTGAGGGGTCAGAGCTGCAGGGGCCAGCTCTGGGTGGTCACACAGCCACCCTGTGCTGCTGGGGACCTTCCTGTCCCCTGCCCTCCCCAGGCATGGCCATCACTGGGTGAAGGCTTCTTTGCTGAGGCTCTCCCCAGAGCTGCCACAATGATCAACCAGAGGTCTCAAGCACATGGTTCTATCAGCCAGCACTTCCCCCAGTCCCAGCAGAGCACTTTGCAGTGCGAGAGGTTATTGTGACACTCCTGCCAACCTGCACCCTCATCCCCTCCAAACCGCGGGAAGCGCAGAGGCCGTGGCTGCTTCTGATATTTCCCACATCAAGGGAGCCTGGCTGGGTTAAAACACTTGTGTGCAATGCAATATCAGCCACAGGATCTGGCCACAAACACAGCTGATGGGCAGAGCACGGGCTGGAGTGTCTACAGCCATTATAAACACATTATGCATCTCCATTCAAAACAAGATAACAGTACAAACTGTCCAGGGCTTTAACCAGTTGCCATGAGTGACAGCTGCTGGGATATCTGGAGAGACTTTCCTCTGTATCTTTACAAGGAGCAATCAAAGGTGTTTCTTATTTCTGGGGTGGAAAAGTGAATCCAGGGAGCTATCAGATAACCAAGGTTCTTCCTCGCCTCCCGGAGCAGTTGCTGCTTACAAGCACCTCCTCGTGTAATTGTAAAATGAGCACGGTAAACACGATGCATAATTAAGTAACAAAGTGCAGAGAACCTTTAGAAAACATACTAAAGGCATAAATAGAGAGCAGGATGAGATTTCTGCCAGCAGTGAATATCTTTATTAAAAGGTTGTAGTTTCTGGAAATTATTGTTTAACCAAATTATCAATGTGAATTAAATCATGCTTTGGGGAAACTTGTAATTCATGCAGTAGATCAGGTGTTGTTTAAATACTGTTTATAGTGCATGGGAAAAACCAGTATACGCATTGTTTCTCACTAGGAAAAGCCCTGTTTTTTTTAGGGGGAAGTAAACCTTTATTTTCATGATGAATCTAATGCAAAACTCCTTAGGAATATTTCTCCTGCATTTACATGTATTTTCCGTGTGGTTCTTTTAAGAATTTGTTGCAGAGGAAGGATTGAAACATCTCATATGTTTAGCACATGATTATCTACAAATGCCAATTAAATAATGTATATAGAAACTCCAGTAAAGCACCATCATGTAGAAGTAGCTTGAAATCAGCATAGGTGGTGAAGAAATTGTACCCAGACATGGAGCTTGACATGGCAGAAAATACACAGGGGTTATTGTAAAGTGTACATAAAGAATCTTCTGCAGAAGCTCCCAACTTCTCCCAATATGATTTTCCAAAATGCTCTGGTTTCTGCTGGAGAACTCTCAGTGTTTGCTGCTGGATTTGTTCAAACCCCCCAAGTGTGGACAGCATTGTGCAGATGAATACCTGAGGCCACGTCTGTGAAGGACAAATCCAAATTTCCACACAGAGGAGTGATGTGACCTCACAGCTCTGGCACAGGAGAGCACAGAAAAGGCAGCAGGGTATTCTCTGTTCTCATCTTTCTTGGATGTTGCTCATGGGATATTTGCTGATAAAAGGACACACTGCAGCAGTCACTCCCCTTTGCTGATCAGGGATTTCATTTTCCTGTCTAACTTTCAAAAAAAATATCCACAGCCAAGGTATCTTTGTTGGAAAAAGCAGAGGTTTATTCCTGGTTTCTTTAGATACTATAGTCTATGAAAGAGCTGTGGGAAGGCTTACAGCCTTCAGGAGAAAGGTGAAGGTGGGACACAAAAAGAGGGAGTGAGGAGACAGACGTACCCAAAACAA
Organism: Anthoscopus minutus; assembly: GCA_013399455.1. Taxonomy (NCBI): domain Eukaryota; kingdom Metazoa; phylum Chordata; class Aves; order Passeriformes; family Paridae; genus Anthoscopus; species Anthoscopus minutus. Next base: position 42,182 of record VWYI01032849.1, read on the forward strand.
CAAAAACATGCATTGCTCATCAGCGGAGTGTTTGTACTTTTCACTTATCAGTCCATTAAAAATGGGACTTATTTGTGATAAGGGTGGTAACTGCTTGACACTGGGGTAATTCCAATTATCAATAATTACCCTTGCAGTAATTATTTGGAAAGGTAACTAATCAAAAGTGATGCAAACAAAAATGCTGATACTAATTTTCCAGAAGCGTGTTCCACAGCACTTGATTACCTGATTTTTGCTTTGTATTTTCTGGGATCATCCTGACATTGGCCTGAGTTCTCAGGAAAAAGGAAATCACCACAGAAATATCACAAAAGGGTCATCATGTGGCAAAAACTTAGCAGAGAACAGAAATCCACTCTTTCTAGTGTAGGATGTTCAGTTAATTCAAATTCCCAAAAGATGACTCATACCTGCCTCAGCCTAGGCCTTTCTTCCGTGAAAATACTTTGCATTTCCATGATGTGTGTGACACAGCAGTCTTCTTATTGAGCATTTCTATGATTTGTGTGACACAGCAATCTTCTTATTGAGCACAATGAAAGAGCTTTGTCACAAGGATGGGTTTATCTACGAATCTCAGTCAGCCTCAACCTCAAATCTCTTCAAAGTTTGCCAGGCCCTGTAGATTACCAACCTGTACCTCTGGCTTCTCATAGTAATTTTGAAATGGTTGCCAAGATGATGTAAAATCAGAATATTTGTCCTTTAAAGGCAGCTTTCTGTCTTAAGAAGATAAACTGCTCCCAAGAAAGTCTTCTTCATCTTCAGATGCAAGGCCAGATCTGTGAACGAGCCGCCTCCATTCTCTTCTGTCCTTCGTGCCATAATTATAAACCAGCCCTTGCTGTACAAACAGCAAGTGCCTTAAAGAAACACAGCAGAAGGAACTGAATTTTTTCACATCTCACTGCTCTCCAATATGATTCACAAACTGCAGTGAGGCTAAACCACAGCTATGGGGGGGAAAAATAAATGACTGCAGCGTTGGGAGATGTCCTGGAGGGGATTCCCACTCCAAAGCGGATTTATTCAATCTGCCATGGTGGCTGCTACCACAGCACCATTTTCACAGCCCTGTGCTGGTTTCCCAGTTGGACTCCACACATTCTGCAGTGATATGGAGTAATTCAGCCAGGCTAGACTGCCTGTCTTTATCCAAGGGTGCAAGAGGAGCACCAAGGAGGGAAAGCGTCTCTCACATGGAAAAGCGTCAGCAGAGGGATGGGGGGATTTGCCTGGGCAGTGACTGATGCCTTTTTGGGGCTACCCAAAGCAGAGGCCAGACAAAATTAAGAGAATAAAAAGCAGATATATTTATTGAGGGGTCTTCAGGTGCATTTCAGGCAGGCAAAATCCACCGAGGGCTACACCCAAAAATGGATGACGGGTCATGGGTTTTCACACTTTTGGGAGTTTGGTCCATTTGCATATTGAGGTGTTAATTTTCCAGTTATTTCTTCAGGTAATGAAGCTGTTTACCTCAAATTTGCTGTCTCCAAAACTCCCTTTTGTTTGCATTTCTGGGGCCTGAGGCACTGGGGTGCTCTTGATTCCCAGGCCTGGAGAGGAATTGCCGTGTCTGACCAAGATGGGAAAGCACTAGTGAGCACTCTGTAGGGAGTTTAGAGTTCTACACTAAAGAATTGCAGGATTACAAATATATGAAAAATATAAAAGCTCAAATCCATCATGACCAGGACAGGTGGAGCAGTTTTCCATTGCTTTGCCCTTCACCTCTTTGAAGGCTTCTGAGCAGCAAAACACCAATTTTGGTGAATCCAGTAGTATGTTCTAAAACTTGACAAGAAAAAACCCAAAACAACAGCAGTTGTTCATCAAGAAAGTTCCTCGTCTGAGGTGGAAAAATGCAGATTCTTCAAGGGGTGAAGTTGCATGGTTTAAAAAACCTTTAGCTGTTAAGAAATCAGCTCAGAGCCCTTTGTACCACACAAAGATGTAACTCCTGGGGACTTTCTTCATGCCTACCCAGTATCTTGGAAAATCAGATTTGTATCCCACAGGGTATTACCTGTGAAAATTCACCTTTGAAATCAGCAAATAGGTTTTTATGTGGCTGCTAGGATTCAACAGTTCAAAAGGTGATTTTTTTTCCCCCCAGTTCTTGAAACTTCTCATGCATTTACACTTACTGTCTTTCATCATTTTGAAATTGAAATGATTGTGCTTTGAGCAAGCATTCACCTCGGCAAAAGGGAACAATCTTTATGATATTCAGTGTCCTGAAATATGGGGAGGAATAGTTCAGGTGGTAATAAATTTTACTGCCAGATAACATTTTATACATAGAGAACACATATTTGCCAGTGAAAAAATTTTAAAGTAAGGACCAATTAATTTTCATAGAAAGAATATTTTCCATATAAAAGAACCTTTCATCTACTTTACAGTTCATTGCATTTTACTGGATCTAATTTATATTTGCAAAGTAAAATTAAATTTTCCTTTTATATGAAAAAAAAAGAAATTATATTGAAAACACAGGGCATTAAAATATTCTCTCTTTGTGAATGTGATTATCCAATGCAAAATAAAAAAGCCAACATTCTTCAGCCTGTGAAATTATGCAGGTATTTCTTTAATTGCCAAATAAAATTCTGTTGAGGGGAGGAGCAAATAAAAGAAGAGCTGTCTGGCACAGGAATGACATCTGCCATGTTTGCCTTGCAAAAAAAAGAGTCAATGTAAGGCTAATTTTAAGTAATTTTATTGTGATAACAATGTTTATACTGGCAAGATTGTGTGTGGAAGCAGGTCAGGGGCAGAAATGTTGGTAGTGCTGGCTCTCATGCGGGAGCTGGGGGCCCACAAGGGCATTTTTTTCTGTGTCCATCAAGGTAATCCACAAGAGATGAGTCCCCATGTGACTTCTGGCTGCCATTACACCTTGCTGGTGACAAAATATCTTAAACATGATGGACTCTGATCTGGGAGATAATTATCCCAATCATCAGAAATATGCTTTAACTTTAGGAAATATAAATCACTTTAATTTGACAGCTGCAAAAGAAAAGGTGTAATTGAAGGTCAGCAGCAAAAATTGTAAAAGCTTGATCTGAATTTTAAAGCTGAGAATTAAAAAAAAATCAGTGTTCAAATATGGGAGAAAAGCAGGGAAGCAAACTTTTTTCCTTGTAGCATGGATGTGAAAGACTCAGACCCTCGCTGGGCAGGCTGAAGTCAGTCAGGTTTCCAGCTCGCTTTGCCTGCTCAAAGCTTTAAATCTAATGCTGATGTGATTTAAAGGGGAAAAGCCATTCAGAGCTCTGGAAGTCTGTGTTGGAGCCCAGCCTGCTGACACCATCAGAAATTTGGGGGATGCTACCACAGAGGTCAAACACTTATTTTAGAGCTCCCTGGTCCTTCTGTCTATGATTTTAGTTGTCAGCAAATGCCTTTGTGAGTTTTATGGTCCTTTAATTCTGTGCACAGCCATGGGGTTTTGCCAGTGAGACTACCTGGGGCAGGAACAGAAACACAAATGACAAAGGAAGTAGTTTGCAATTAGATGCTTTCACATTCCTTTAACCAGCTGGGTTTTTTAAAAAAGGATAAATAATAACAGGACACTGGGAAGTCACTTGCAGATGGGAATGAAGGACAGTGGCCACTTGGTGAAGAGTTTTGAGGACAGTTCAGTTCTAGATGGAAAATTTCACTGATTTAACTGATGAGGTGTACATTTAGATCAAATGTTAAGAAATTCTTCCCTGTAAAGGTGGTGAGGTCCTGGCACAGGGTGCTCAGGATCCCTGGGAGTGTCCAAGGCCAGGCTGGATGGGGCTTGGAGCGGTCTGGGACAGTGGAAGGGTCCAGATGTCCCTGCTCATGGCAGGAGGTGGGACCAGATGAGTGTCAAGGTCCTTTAACCTTTATGATTCTGTGATAAATGCCAGCTTTTCTTAAGCTCAGCCTCATGGTAAAAAGATTCTCCCATTGGGGAAGAACCACTGCACCAGAAGACCAGGAGACACAAAGAGATGCTGTGCATAAATATTCACAGAAACAGTAAAAGTATTCTGTAAGGAATTGTGGTCTTATCCATATAAACCTGAGAAATGACATTGTTTAAGGTAAAACAAAATAAAAACAACCTCCTCACCATGCATGGCAGCGTTTCATGCATCACAGAGCAAGGATCCCCAGCTTGGGGAAGAGACAAGCAAGGGAAAGCCATTCCAGGGCTGGTTCCCAAGGAGGTCCATGTCTCAGCTGATGTCTCAAAGCCTGAAGCTCCCCCTGGGCTTTGCTCCTTTCCTCATTTGAGCACTGCAGGCTGGAGGATTCCACTAGAAAAAGACACCTCACTCCTGGCAGTGCAGGCATAACCCCCTCTCTCTCTCACAGAGCCTTCCCAAAAGGGACAATTTTAAATCAGGCTGAGAAGGCAAACTCTGCTTTTATCAGCCTCATAGAGTGCCAGGCAAAATTTGCCTGAGTTCTCTTTTTGGACATGTAATTGCTGTTTGCCACTTCCTGGCTCCTACTCCCTTCAAAGTGCAGATTTCCTCTCCCTTTTGTCAGCCACTGGTTCCACTGGCAGGGTTGAGCAGAGCAGTAAACAGATGAGGTATTATTTACTTGTGCCTGTGCCAGCAGCACATAATTCAGGCTGGACAGACTGCTGCAATTATGATGCATTTTTCATTCACCCAAATTAATCAATCACTTGCTTCACTTGTGAAAAAGAAGTAACAAAACAAAAGTAAAAATAATAATAATAATAATAATAATAAAATCAAATCCAAATACTTGTTTGTGGGGCAAAACCCAGAGAAAGAGTTTATTTTTTAAGGTCAATACTTATTATCTTAGATAATTAACAGCTCCTGGTTAATAACCATTCAGCAAACAAATGTGTATCTACTGAACTGAGCAGATGAATCATTATCATTTAGCACTTATAGGATAATAACAGGATGTAAAAATTATCAAAAAAGGCGATGCTTGAAAATCTAGCAGTAAGTCGCACCTCCAGAATAATATGAATGTGAAAAATAGAGAGAAAAACAGAAAAAAATGTGCTCAGGCAAAACTTTAGGGTGTCTACAGTTTGGTTCATGCTTGAAATGACTTGGTGGTGTTCAGTGTTGTATGCACAGACCAACCACTGCCTGTGCCAAAAACAGGACAAGGATTTAAAAGATAATGAAGGCAGAAGTGGAAGCAGAGGGATTTGAATGTGTCCAGGTGTGGGAGTGCCGAAATCAGTGAGCACAGGGGACACAGTGTGACACAGTGGCACTGTGACACACCCTCGTCCCTTCAAAGCCCCCTGGGATCTCTCCCCACACCCCAGGTGCAGCTGAGAGCAATTCTGACCTGAGCATGTGTAGCTTGTCCAGCTCCATACAGCAAAACTCCGAGCAAAACCCATTTCTCCTGCATCTCTTGTTCTTGCTGTAACCACAAGATTCCCCCACCTTTTCCAGGAGGAAAGAAATGAGCCACAACCCCGATTAACTAATTTCAGAAATAACTCTAATTTAGCCTTAAAGGCTCTGAAGCCATAATGGGGCTGCATTATGAATCTGATTGTCTGAAGTTAACGCTCTCTTTTTATTCATTTGTCTGGTAATTTATTTGTAAAAAGTAAGCAAACTGAAATGAGCAGGCAATCAGCTGCCCTGACACACTATTTTACCCAAGGGTATTCTCCAGGAACGGAGGCAGACTATTTCAGCCATACAATGTAATATTTATACCTCCATCATGAGAAGAACTCATGACCTTACTCCTAGATGTAATGAAAAGGTATATATTAAAAAAATAACCCTCTCTTTATAATGAAAGACGTTGCAATGCCCCAAACTCTAATACAAGTGGACAGAGGTATTTTGAAGCATTGCAGGATGTGTTCCATTGGAGAAATATTCATCTGTATGTACCAAAGAGCACCTGCTCAGAGCAGTTTTTGGGGGAGTTTCCTTACATTTGGACAGCTGTGAATTCAACTTTTCTGTGCATTTGTACTGAGACAGATCAGGCCTGACCTTTTTTACACAAACTTTTGCTTTTTGTATAATTTGTGAGCTGGTCAGAGCAGTCATTGATGAGAAGCATCACTTTTGTCTCAAACCCAACCAGGCTGCAGGTAAAAAATACCTGGTGGCTTCCCTGCACTCTCAGAGTGACTGATCAGGAGAAACCGGGTAAGTGGAGCAGTTGTGGGCAGTCCAAAAGATGAAGGAAAACCAGAGATGAAATTTGCTCTTGGGAGGAGTTTTTTGAGGGCTGCAGTGGCAGGGTGTGGGGAGATGCTGCCCAGGGTGCTACAAACAGCAGAGGAGTTTTAATTTTCCTGGGCATGAAGAAATCTTCCAAAGATTTTCACTGACTGGAGGGGATATTTCCACTGACTGCAGGGCAGTCCTTGTAAAAACAGCCTGCAGAAGATGCTCTCATCACTACTTGTGAATAGAACCAACTCTTGCAAAATGCAATATCCTGCCCTCAGCCTCCTGCAGACTCATCTGGGTTTCTCCTGTAGGAGGTGAGGATAGCTACAGACAGAATTTGGGCCAGGGTGGAGGTGTCTCTAAAGGTCTGAAAGTGGTGGCAAAGCATCAAACATGGGGCTCTGCTTGTATGAAATAAATTTAAAAAAAAAAACCAAAAAACCCCGAAACAATAATAACAATAACAACAATAACAATAATAATACTTGTAACAACAATAATAATAATAATGATAATAATGATAATGATGATGATAATAATAATAGTAATAGTAATAATAAAAAAAATAAAATAAGTAAATAAATAAATAAAGGAAATAATGACAGCAGCACAAACCAGGAGAGGATTGTGGCTGTGCTCCCTCCTCCATCCCCAGCCCTGTGCAGAGCCCAGAGCCCTGTCCATGCTCATGGACACCTCTTTCAGGGTGATTCCAGGGCAGAAGTAAAAGGCACACAATGAGATGAAAGTCTGCACCCGTGTTTCTCCTTGCTGGAGGCACGACCACTGAAAAGAGAATATTGTTCCTGTAACAAAGGTGCACATTGTGAAGGCAGAGGATGATGAACATTGGCAAGTGAGTTCCTGTAGCAGCCAGCAGGAAGGCTAAATTATACCAGGGAAAAATTAGGATTAAAAGAACTACATGATTAATTCCCTACTTTACCTGGAATAAATAAACCTTTACCTCAGTAACTATTGTTATAATAGCAGGGCTGGTATGCTGGTATCTGCTAAAGAGCTAACATATTTAGTTTTATTGTTTTGTCAAAATATTAAGAATATCAATATATCTCCATAATTCAGTGTTATACAAAGAAGCATTTTTGTGCCATATATACCAAAGATTGTATTATACTTTTGAGATCATAGGTAATGATGACAAAGTGATCTGTGTTCAATTTCAGCATTAATGTCTGGTTTGAACAAAGCCTGAAATATGGTCTGGAAGCTAAGAGGCTTTAATATTAAGATCTTTAACTGTAATTTATGTGACAGAAGATAGGGTTTAGCATAATAAAATGTAATGGGCTCCTCGAATGAAGAGGACTGAGAGACAATTGAAAACAAGGTAAAAATGGTAAATTATAAATAACAGTAAATTTACCTTTATGTTGTTACTTCATTTATTTTTGATTTGTTAGACAGGCTCTGTAATTTTTCATTTTGCTACATTTGGAACCAGGCATTTCTGCACCTCAGGAATAATGGGTCGAAGGCACAGCAATACTGTTGGACCACTCTTAAGAAAACTGAATTAGGGCTCCAAACAGAAATTTCTTTTCCTCCAAAATTTGTAATTTACCTGTAAAAATTCAGCTTTTCAGCATGTAAATGTGGTGAGCAAATGCACTTGCTCATTTTACCTCCAAAATCAGTTTGTTTTTTTTTCTTTGAAGTTGCTTTAAGTGTAAAAAATGAAGAACATCTGTAACATTTTTCAGTATTTGTTGGAAACTAGGCTGTTGAAAGGAAAATAACTTTAATAACGAGCTAGTCTTTCTGAAAGGTATCATTTGCGATTTTTTTGTGGATGGTGACAGCTGACTGAAGCTCTTCCCCATGACAGCTGAGTTTCTGCACAGGCAGCACTGAAATGGAAAATGGATCTTAAGAATTTATCTGAAAGTTTACTGGAATGGATGGAAACCTCTCCATTTTTAAAGGTCTCTCTCTGGACCAGGTCCTGTGAGCCCTGCAATGGCATGTCTGGAAGAAATCAAGTAAATCAGGATAAAAAATCTGATCTATGTTGCTTCTTGTGTTCTTTTCCAGCTCTGGGACTTCTACCAGTCCAGCATCCTTTATCCTTTCTTTTTGTAGGGGCAATGGATAAAAGGGCAGCCTGTTCTTGCATTCTGCTTTGCAGATGGCCAAATTCAGTCCCTGTGTATCTCCTTTTTTTGCAGTAGCTCAACAGTGGGGTTTTTCTTTGACATTTTGGAAATTAAAATAATTTTTCTCCTCTAAATTTCTGTCTAATTCCTGCCCTTTCTGAGGTTTAACTCTTGATTATGTCCCCAGGATTGGGGTTGCATTCCCAAAGCTTTGCTTCATTGCTTTGTATGTTGTGTCTGCTTTTTTCCCCCAATATGGAATTTTATATTATTGATCTGTATGAAAACTGTTCATGCTGCTTTTGGGCAAAGATACAGGATCCTGGTGCCAAAGACTTGGGATTTCCTTTTTCCTCATTTCTTAAGTTTTTGTCATGGTCAGGTCCAAAATTGGTGATAGGGAGAAGTAAGGCTGTATCTTTTTGGAAAGAAAAAAAGCATTTATTAAAAGTAGATGGTGTTGGTTTAGTTGTTTGTTTTTTTTTTCCAGTGGCTGCATTCCATAAAATCTCCCAAGGGAAAATGCAAATCTTATGGGGAATGCTGCTTACTGGGGAATGGTGTTTACTTTCATTACAGCAGCAGAATGCTGCAGGAAAGTAACCAGCAGGAAAGCACGACAGGAACCAGGGTGCTGGAGCAGCTCCTTGTGCAGAACAATTAAAGAAGGCAGTGACCCAGTCACAGCTGTGGGGCAGGATCCTCCTGCAGGGATTGCACAGGTACAGAGCAGAAGTGATGGCTCCTGCCCCACATCCCAGCCCAGGGAGCAGCTTGGGTCATTCCCATGGGCATGGAGAGGAAAATGTTCAGTGATTCTTGAGGGCAGCTTCCACACTATTTTTTATGTTGGAAACTGTTTGTATACCTGATATAGACCAATGGCCTCTTAATATCCTTGGTGTACAACTGACCTGATCTAGAAACCATTGAAATATTTGGAAATCCTCCTCTTGTTTTCTGTATAAACTGGACTGGAGCCTCACAGAAGCAGAAATTAAGCCTGAGTATTAGTTCAAAAGAAAGTCTGTGGCATTTCAAAGAGGTAACCCTGATGAAATATGAATCAAAATAAATCCAAGGTTTTAATAATAATTAATAAAACATGCTGTGAACACCTTATAAATGACTGATACATAATGAATGAGTCATACAAATGTATTCATTAGCTAAAATTATCATACATAATAATTACATTTTCTGAAACATTTATGATGGGGGAAAGTCTTTCCTTGGATATATTTGTGCAGCTTTTGCTAACTTCAGTGCAGACACACTTGTGTACTCAAGGCTGGAATGTGGCCCTGAGTGTGTGGGTATTGTCACATTAATAATTCTGGGAAGGGACCTCCATGCTCTAAGAAGTATATAAATTCCTTCTGCTGTATTTCTTATTTAAAAACCATGCTGTGTGTTAAATGAAATTCTGTAGCCCAAGGAGTCTTTGCTGCAAACCTCTGCATAAGTGAAAACTACAAGATGATTTATAGGAATTTTTTTGTTGCTGTTTTGATTTAGTTTTCTTAGACTTCAGCTGTCCACATATGAAAGCACATAACATCCATGAGGACGTTGTTTAACCAAGTGTTTTATTAAATTTGCCTCTGGAGTGAGTGAGGACTCTGTTTAGAAGTGCTTTGACTTCTGTGGGGTGCAGAGTTCCAGAGTTGATCCCAGGGATGATCAGTCCTCCTGCAGCTTTTCCTGACCTCCAGATGTTTCAGAGTGGCAATGAACAGTAAGAGCCTGTAAGATATTTTATCATATGAAAATCTGCTTCTGTGTTTGGAATATTGTCTGAAATCAAAGTCCAGGAAAGTTGTGCAGAGGTGCTGCTGCCATTAGAAAGGACATCTGTCCCAATCGACTTTCAGGTCAAACTAAAAAAAAAATCTATGCATTGAACTCAGTTCTCAAACAAGTCCAGCAGCTGCCAGCCTGGTTTTCTGCCAGTCCCCTCTTGTCCTTGGCTCTCTGCAGGGCCACTGTCTGTGTCACCAAGGGACCTGTCTCCCCAGTGCTGAATTTTCTCTGCAGTGCCACTGTCTGTGTCACCAAGGGACCTGTCTCCCCAGTGCTGAATTTTCTCTGCAGTGCCACTGTCTGTGTCACCAAGGGACCTGTCTCCCCAGTGCTGAATTTTCTCCAGCTCCTTGTGAGAGATTATTCTCCTAGGCCTGCCTACAAAGAGGATGCCTTCCCTCCCTGGGAGAACTGGCAATATCAGATAGGTGTGCACCATTCAAAAGTTAAGCAGAAATGGAGAGGAGATCAAAGGTTATCAACAGCAGCGAGCTTTAATGGAGATTGTAGAGGAGAAAAGTAAAGGCTGATTTCAGGACACGGCCATTGTACTCAGTTCCAGTTACAAAATAGGGGAATTTGAGGATCAGATATGCAAGTGCAGGTGGTGGAGGACTGTAGCAACACAGTCAAAGAGTTTGAAAGAAATCCAAAGATTTTTTTTTTTTAGAACAAAATACTTACAATTTATTCACTTGGGAAATGATATTCCTTTTCTGTCTTATCAACTGATCACATTTCTGCCTCTGTGAAATCTGACCCTGGGCTGGAAGGTACAAGATAGTGCAGATGGAGGGATTTTGCTTTGTTTCCCCAAAATGAGAGATGTGCCCTCCCTGTGCTGGAGCCAAATGATCTCAGTCCTGAACCACAGAGCCCAAGTGAGGTGAGGAAAAATCCCCAACCCCTTTCCTGCAGGATATGGAAAATCCACACCACACATTTCTTGGGGCTGTTTCAGCAGGCTGCCTACACAATTACTGCTCCAGATTAATAAGTGTGTTTTAAACACAAAGCCACGTGTCTAAAATAAACACGCTTGCTTTATTAATTGCAGAAATTTGCCGCGACACTGCAGCAGGGCAGCTCTGGCGTAACAGGTTTTAGGATTTGATTACAGCACCATCTACTGGGTATGGAACTTCTCCTTTCCCCAAAGCCTCTCCTTTGCGGTAAAAGTCGAAAATCAGGAGACGATTGAAGGGAAGAAAAAAAAAAAGTCATTTCATTAAGATCTAAACTCGGAGGCTCTTGAAATCAGTATCAAGACTCATTAGCTTCAGTGGGATTCAGCTCTTTCTCACTGAGAGACTTATTTAAATTACAATCTTGGACTCAGTGATGAAAAACAGATCTAAAGAGTGAGACAGCCTGTTTGCTGCAATACTTTTCTTGTAATTATAACAAGATATCATCCACTTAGCTAATAAGGGCATTCTTGCGCTGAGTGGGTGTGCCTAGGCAGGTAGGAGTGAGAAAATAAATGTGATGTCCTCAGGCAAACCACTGAATGGCAGCAAAAAGCACTGAATTAATTTAAAGAAAGGAATTTTACTTAAGGGATTAATCAGTTAGACTTAACTCATAACATGTAATAGGAATCCCCTGTATTACTTGCAAAAAAATTGATTTCCTCTCAGAGAGGGGGTATGTTCAAAAGCTGATTAGTGGAAGTAATGTTGAGAATATTTGCATTCCCCAGTGATTGTTAATTTTGCACATAATCCAGACTCCCACTGACTTTTACACAGCTGAAAGTGTTCTGGACAGAACCCTGCTATCATCTGAGCAGTGCTGGATGCCATCTGTCAGTACCACGATCCTTCTGGGGGAGCTGCTCCAGGGAGGTGCTGCTCAACACAGGCAAAATCTTCTCTAGTAGATGACACTCTTATTTCGTGCCCATAAATGGATTTCTTCTACCCTTTATCTGGGAAATTTTGGGGAAAGAATGCATACAGCTGATACTAGCAGAGCTGGTAAAAGTAGGGGCTGATCCTGAGGTTCCCTCCTGTTGGAGCCTTGGGCCTGGAGGCAAAATTTGGTTTTTTGAACCACCTGGGTGGCATCAAAATTGCGCCACAGCCCTTCTACTCTCCATTCTCATTTGCTGTTACATAGAAATGCTGGCCACAGCCCTGTGCTGTGCTGTGATGGATGAACAAGAAAAAAAAAACCTCCCCTGAGTGACCTCACTCCATCTCATCAGGTGCCCCTTTTAAACTGGGCCTGTGGAACTGTATGAACCAACCCCAAAAGGCTGCCTGAGCCCAAAAGGGCAGCTCACTTGCCCTTTTCATATGACACTTGATTTATTCTTTCTTGAGCTATTCTGTGGTGTTGGGAGACAAGTTCACGCTTCCCAACGAAAAAAAACAAACCAAACCAAAACAGAAATTAAATTCTACTTTGAAATCGCACTGATGTGGGGAAATACAAAATCCTGCCCAGGAAAGGAAATGAAATCCTGTGCACCTTGCAGTGGATGGCAAATCCTCACATGTGGCTGTTGGGAATGAGCTCTCACTGCCATGCCATGTGTGGGATTATTTTTGTTCATATCAGAGCTGCCAGGAATAGCTCTGCCAGCTGTCTGAGGTGCAGCACAACTAAGAAAATTCTCCATCAGTTTCTACCAGAACAGTTCACCAGGTCTCTAAACTTCCGTTTCTTCAATTAAACCTGTTTACTGTTTCACTAGACCCATCCAATTTCTCATCTTCCTATTTTTCTGTGAAAAGCTTCGACATGTCTAAGGGCTGTTAAATATTTCTGCTTGGTCCATTGAATTTCTGTGTTTTCACTGGTGGTGAAAATCCCATGTTAAATTGTATTTTTTGCATAAGATTTCCCAATAATTCCCGCAAGGTTGTTTTAGTGTGAGTGAAGGATGCACTCAGCCTCAACCCAAGATTTTTGTGGTTGTGCTCATGAGGGAGAAGTTATCAAATCAAGCTTCAAGTTTTAAAAGTGTTCAAAAGAAAATCCTTAATATATTCCAGTGAAAAACATTTTATATTTGCACAAGTATAAGCACAGCAGTTGGGCCAACCTATTTATTGTTGAGACATTATTGTCTGAATATCATTCATTTTTGTTTTATTAGTAAGGGGTTTTTTTTTCCCCCCTGCACATATAATTAGTGAAGCTTTCTACTGGATGGGGCAATGGTGAAGCAGGACTTTGGTTTGGGGCAGTAAATTGTGAAAATTTGTTTCTTATAGTTAATACCAGAATATTCTGTTATTAGAGGCTAGAGTCTGAATGCTCTGTTGCAGGATTCTTTTGAAGTCCATCTGTTCCAAAAGGCTAATGAGCCATTTTGGAAATAAATTGTTCATTTAGTTTTGATCCTAATGAAGGAAAGGTTTGATGGCCCCAAAAATGTTTAGATTTCCTTTGCTTTTTGGTAGTCTGTTGTGACAGACAATCGAGTAACCCCGGGGGGAATACTAAGGAAGAATTAGCGATTAAATTGTGATTAAATTGTGATTAGTGATTAAAAAGTGATGGCAAAAGGAGTTTTTATCTGTCTATCTATTTATTCATGATTTACCTACCTGTAGATTCACTGCAATTAATCTTTTACTATTTTTCTTGCTATTTTCTAAGCACATAGTATTTATATTTAGCACTAGAATTCACATAGTGTTACAATAACTCAAATTTCAATTTGAATTCTTTTCAAAATTCAATTTTCAAAAAACCCTTGCTGTCCTACCTGTAGATTCACTGCAATTAATCTCTTACTATTTTTTTTTTGCTATTTTCTAACCACATAGTATTTATATTTAGTACGAGAATTCACATAGTGTTACAACAATTCAAATTTCAATTTGAATTGTTTTCAAAATTCAATTGTCAAAAAACCCTTGCTGTCCTCTGAGGCATACAGGGAGCTGAGGGAAAAAATCTGGGAAATCTGAACCTTTCCTGCAAGGCCTTTTAGCTTGATGGAGAGCACAGGGCTGGGGTGATTGTGTGGGTGAGGATGGTACCTGTGGTGACAAATGGCAGCTCACGTTCGGCCGCCTCGCCCGACAGGGACTTCACACTTGTTATTTTCAGGATTATTTTGTCCCACGTCCCACCTGGCAATAGATCCTTTCTGAAAGGTATTACAACACATTTTTCTCAGAGGAGACTGAAACCAGTGGAGGGAATGGGGGTAGCTGATGGAATATCCTGCTTCGTGCACTGGTGGTAGAGGGTTTGGAGCCAGCACCTCCAAAATGGAAAATCTGCCTTTGTGAGCAGCAAGTGGGCAGTGCCTTCAGAGAGGTGCGTAAAGCAATGATGTTTGATCTGAGGCAATCCCATTAAAAAAAAACTCAGGACCATGGGAAGATGAAATGCCTCCTTCCATATGTATGAGCTTTACTAAGCTAGTAATCCACAGTTTAAGGAACTTTTTTTTTTTTAATTTAATAAAGAGGTTATTTTAAACTTAGATCTGCAAAACACTCATACCTCCAGCACATTGCCTCAGTGAAATATCCCTCTACATGAAAATATAGACAGTTAGTTTTTTCTTCCAAAGTGAAACACTGCAAGGTCTTTCATTACTGGTTTATTATGCTTTCTGTATCTTTGCTCATTTTTCACCAGTATTGCATTAAGTATTGATATTGATTTCTTGTAAATGGTACTGAAATGGATGGCTCACAGTTTTTGTTATTGTTCTGTAGCACTTGTATGTAATTTATTACAGCTGCAATGGAACCTGCCCCTTGCTGCCAGGGTTTAAATTAAATGTGCCATGTTTTGGCCCCTAGTAGTCACACACATTTCTCATTCTGAATCTGAAAGTGTTATATACAGAGCAACTTTTTAAATTACTTTCTTGATATTATTAAAAAAGTTTATTTCAATAATGTTGGTAATTAATATGTAATATACTGGTTGAATTAATGGCATTTTTCTTTTCCATTACAGAAACTAATTGCTGTCCTGTGAAAATCACATGGAGTAGCTGATGTGGGTGGCTTTCCTCTTTCTGGGAGAAAGAAGTCAGGACTGGCTTTCCTCTTTCTGGGAGAAAAAGGGGAAACCAGCCCCTAAAATTTTCAGTGACCATTGAATGTAAGTCTTGACTTGCACAAAAATGGAAAAAAAAAAAAAAATTGTATTGATGCTGAGGAGGGACAGCCCAGCTGGAAGGGCATTGCTTTGGACCATGCCTTAATGCAGTGGACTTAGTCTGGGCAAAATACTTGACTTGGAACCATCAATGAACTTGATTTTATGAGAATGAAGCTTCAGCACTGACAAAAATGAAAATCCCCACACCAAATATCTCCATAGGAGGGGTTCCTTCATGGAGGGTTTGTAGAGAAAATAATATTGAGAGAACAGCAGATGTTTTTGACAAAAACCCCCAACTTATAAAATAGTATCAACATACTGATGTTGAGAGAGACATTTTCTGTATTTCCCAGTTTTATTTGCTGCTATTTCATTAGAAATAGAAGCTGCTATTCTGGCAGGGAGTGAACATTTTTTGAGACAGCCCAGGGACAACCTTCTGCTCTATGGTTTTGACAGGACTGGGATGAAGGAAGGGGATTTGATGCTTTAAGGGCCCCTTTCCTCCTCGTGCTGGGTTCTGTAGGTGCAGCTCTGGCTCTGGGCTGTTCCAAGGCCCTCAGTGCTGCTCTCATGGAGCTGCACTGGTGTAAAGCACTTTGCACTCCTTCCAGAAGTCACTGAGATTGAAACGCGGAGCTTTTCACCCAAGATTAACTGAAACCCTTTACAAAAAGTCTTAGTTCCAGCTCACTGAATAAATCCAATTGCCATTTCACAAGCTCTTCTCAGGCATTTCCTCCCCTTGCTTTTGGACAACATCCCTTACTCTTCCCCTGACAGTTTTAGATAGGTCTGTCCCACTCAGCTCCCTCTGCTCATCCCAGAGAGTGGCTGGACTCCCCAGGCCTTTTTAACCGAGGCCTTTCAAGCAAAGCAGGAGTATTTTCACATCAATCACATTTCACAAAATGCAACATTTATGCAACAAAGTGGCTGAAGCCGCTGTTTTTAGGGCTGGTGTGAGCTCAAAGAGGACACAGCCAAAATTTTCAGGGTACACAAGGTTTTGGCAAGGCAGGGAATTGCTGCTCAACCACCATGTGTGTGGGAAGGCATCTCATGCCATGACGTTGCATTTACCAAAAGAAGCATCTTTAAGGCATAAAATCTTAGAATTACAGAATAGTTTTGGTTGATAGGGACTTTTAGGGCTTATCCAGTCCACCTGCCTGCAATGAGCAGAGACAGCTCCAGCCAAACCAGGTGCTCTAGCCCCAGTGTCCAGCCTGACCTTGGGCACTGACAGGGATCCAGGGGCAGCCACAGCTGCTCTGGGCACCTGTGCCAGGGCCTGCCCACCCTGCCAGGGAACAATTCCTGCCCAAATCCTGTCTAAATCAGCTCTCTGTCAGCTTAAAGCCATTCCCTGTGTTCTGTCCCTCCATCCCTTGTCCAGTGTCCCTCTCCAGCTCTCCTGGTGCCCCTTCAGGCACTCCAGGTCTGAGAACTGGAAGGTTCTATCCTGATATCTGCCATGCCAAACCTTCCCCCCACTCCTCAAGTCCCTCTGTTGTTTCACCCTAAATAAAAGCCTATTTAAATAGCACCACTCTGGGTGTAACATAGCAAATAATGTGCCAAAAATGCTTCACTTGGTAATGACACAAATTGCTTTTACTGGGCCTTAGACATTGGCTGTCAAATCACTGCAAGGCAGTCTCAAACTTGTGATTAATTTTAGCCACCATATTCACACATTACAAGATTTGTAGGAAACCTTGCATTGAAGAGAGCAAGTGGACTCATTGAGAAGATAAAGAAGAAAAAGTAATCTCCTTTAATTTTTTTTTCCCTCCCAAAAGGCAAATTAACAGCTCAGTTTCCCTGTTGGAAGGAATTGCTTGTAATTTTTGCTTTATGTTAGTTTGTTCAAGTCCTCTGGGAGCAACAGGTCCAGACCCCAGAGCTCATATTGCAGCAGTGATGATGTTCTGTGCAGCTGGAAAAGCCTGAGCGTCAGAGGCGTTAATCTGATCTCTCAGTATTGGTGTCCCACACCTCAGCCCCAGTGCAGGAAATTAAAGAGTGAGATCTGCAAGGGAACTATTTCATAATGCTTTAAACAAATGAACTCCTTAACATTTTATGATCTCTGGAAGATTGTTTTGTTGGTAGCAGTGCTGTCTGCAGCGGGAAGCATTTGCTGGAAAAGCAGTGGCGTGGCAGTCGTGTCACCACAGCCCAGAAAAACAGCACTGGGGACACTTACTTGAGCCTTATCATTACTGGGCAAATTACTCAATCTTTGCCAATTTTCATTTGGGCTGAGTTTCATGGGAAGAACTGTCCCAGATCTAGGGCTGCAGCTTGCTTTACTTGGAGAATTCACTCGCTTCACCCAGCCTTCCTCCTGGGTGTCACCAGGAGCATTTCACCAATGTGAGCAGTTCACAAATCAAGTAACCTT
This sequence comes from Anthoscopus minutus, assembly GCA_013399455.1. Classification (NCBI taxonomy): domain Eukaryota; kingdom Metazoa; phylum Chordata; class Aves; order Passeriformes; family Paridae; genus Anthoscopus; species Anthoscopus minutus. The sequence continues at coordinate 59,797 of VWYI01032849.1, forward strand.
CTACATTTTCTCCCCTGCTTGGTTCAGAGGGGTTTGTGATGATACCTGACCATTAAAGCTCTTTGCTGGTTTATGCTATTTAGAATCTTGTCCCTTCCTTTTATACCATTTCCAGGAGATTTCAATTCACTTTCCTGCCCCTTTGCCACCCTCTGAACAGCAGAGGGGTGGAGGGAGACATCCAGCCCTGAATCAGCAGGCTGCAGCTCTCTCCATGTCTGCAGAGAAATAAATGCAGCCTCTGCTCAGCAAGAGGCTCCAGACAAACACCTCCCGTTAATTTCCCAGTGTCCTCAAGAGAAAAAGGGTGCATAAAAAGAGAGCAGGAATTCCTCAAGGATAACAGTAATGTACCCTCTCCACAAATTACCAGCAGACCTTTACAGGAGCTGATCACCTATAAAAAGCTTCACAGGAGTCGTGACAGTCATTGAGCAGCTGGGGGCTTTATGACTCCTATTCCCCAGAAGGCCAGGCAAGGGTGGCCTGATGCAAAACCACACTGGAGGGGCTGGGAGGTGGCTCAGGCACACAGGGCACCCTTGGGGCAGTGGCACTTCCCAGCTGGAGAGGGATGGAGCCATGGAACCCCAGACATCCGTGCCTGGAGAGCTGTGAGGGTCTCAGAAGTTTTCTCCCTCTGGAATGGGCTGGAAGCTGCCATCAGCGGGGTGTGGCATGGATAGCAAGGAAGAGTTCTGCCAGGTTTTTACCCCAAAGCTCTTTCCTCCTCATGTCCCTGCTGCTCAGCTGTGTGTGTGCCAGGCAATGTGTGTGACAAATGGTGGGGCCCTTCGTGCCATGTCTGACTCCCTGCCAGGAGTGTGCAGCCAGGTCAGGCTCTGCTCCCAGGGAAAAAGGGGCAGGACAAGGGGAAATGGCTCCAAGTTGCACCGTGGGAGGTTTAGCTTGGATAAAAGGGAGATTTTTCACTGGAAGGGGTGTCAAGCTCTGGATCAACCTGCCCAGGGAAGGGGTGGAGTCACCATCCCTGGAAGTGTTCAAAAATCAAGTAGATGTGGCACTTGGGGATGTGGTTTAATGGAACCTGGAAGTGCAGGTTTGTGGTTGGACTGCACATGAATATGTGTCTGCAAAATTCCCAAATTCAGTCCAGTTTTGGATAGAACTCAATTAGCTTTTATTTCTACCTTTGAATCTTTGAATGTGAAAAAAGATTGTTCTGGGAATGAGTTGATGATATCTCCCCTTTTTCTGGCTCTTTGTGGAGAGGGGAGATGAACTGATTAAACAAAAGAACATTTCAGATAAACCACACCATGGTTGACCATCTGAGTGTATTGGCTGTATAAATGTTCTATTTATTATACAATCAATGAGAATAAAACTAAAAATTCTGATTGAACACAAGCTCTATGGCAGAATAGAGATTAAGTTTCTGTGCATGCTCTGCAGAGGAATTACAGGTACTATCCTCACTGTTAGACTCCATTTTATTGCATATCAGTACTGCAACCTAAAAAAGCTTTAACTCAGGAATGATCTATGTAAAGAATTCTTAAATCTGATATTATTCTTATCACTTGCCATCCAACACTGTGGTTTTTTGCCATCTTATCATTTGTCACCAATTTGTGGGTTTTTTTCATAACCAGAATCTTGCAGTGTCTATGCAGCTCCACTTCACTCTTTGTGCTCCTTTTTGGTTTCATTTGCTGGCAGGGAGCTGTCACTGGTGTGAGACTATCACAAAATCCAATCATATGGAAAAATGGTAGTTCTACCAGGAAAGGTTAACACACAATCTGTGATCCCAAGTAGGTTTATCAGAGCTGATTTTATTTCCAGTTACCAAAATAGAAGGAAACCCAAGTATTTCAAATAGAAAACAAATCTTCAAGCATAGTACACACATAAAACCCTGAGCAAATGTTTACTGACTACAACACCTGGAGCAATTAGGATGGTGCAGTGGAGCAGGGTTTGATTTAAGAGGGGGAGCCTTGCAGATTGTGCTGAGCACAATCCCCATGTCCTCCAAAGCACAGAACAGCCCCAGCCTCCATCCCTCTGCTGCTCTTCTTGAACTAATCTTGTACTTACTGATAATTGATGCTCTCCACTGGAGGGAATGGGATGGGAAAAGCTGGTGATTTAGCAGCTGTGTTTGCTGCACTTATTTTGACTCATTTTTACTCCGGTATGTGTCGAATATGGGTCAGACCTTTCACTGCCCAGCAGCGCAAGGAAACCTGCATTCCATTAAGGAAAGGTGTGCAAGTGGTGGTGTTGCATCCATTTTTCTGGCTACATGCATTAGGTGATTATTTATAAAAAAATCTATATATGTATATAAAAGTCCTCGTTCATGAGCCCAAAGAAAACCAGAATTGCAGGTTTCTCTGAGCTCCTTTCACATTTCTCTTCTTTTTCTTGCTACTGTCTTGGCCACATGGAGGTTTGTGAGGGCAGTGGACTGGCAGATGTCTCCTTTCTGTATCTTCCTTACGGGAATGCAGCACACCCAGCCCTTCACAGGAGCAGCTCCTTAAATTCCCTGCTGCGTGTCAGAGGGCAGCTGGATGTGAAAATAAACCTCACCCACCCACAATCTGTAAAAGAGAGGCAATGAAAACATTGTGTTTGTCCTACAAACCTGAGGCAAGCAATGCCAGGAGAGCAGAAGGAGCTGCTGACAAAATACCCTGTTTATCTCTGTCCATAACTCTGTGTGCATCTCTTGAACTGCCCAAGGCTCACCCCTCTTCTCCTTCCTTCAGGCAGCCAAGAGAAATTGGGATTTTCTCAGTCATTCCAGGTTTTGGCAGACCATCCCATAAAAAAAGCCCATTTCACAACTGAAGAGCTCTTTTTGAGGATTCCTTGCCTGCCCAAGGTTCTGCTCTGTTTGGGCTGGGGAGGTGATGTTACCTGACTAAGCCTTGCTTGGTGGGTAAGTGGAGAAGCTGCACATCCATCACCAAATCCCAGCTGGATCAGAGAATTAGAGACAAAAAACCCCAAAACAAGTGATTTTAGCAGCTGTGGTACAGGCAAGGTGAGAGTGGGGAAAGGACTAAGTCTGATAAAATTATTATGATTTTATAAATGGCTTTCAAAATTCCAAATGGCTTCTCAAGGATTGATTTTTCTGTCAAGACATTGGACAAGACTTAATAAATCACTATATTCATGGGAACCCTACAGTCAAACAAACCTGAATAGATATGTGTATATGCATATATGAAATAAAAAGTAATTTTTTAAAAATAGCTTTCTTTATCCGAATGGTGGAAAACAATCTTGCTAAAGAAATTATTGAGGGCAGTATTTTTTTTTCCATGTGACCTCCATCATGTGCTTGGAAAAGGACATTTTGCAGACATGGCTTTGCATGCCAGGCATAACAATTGGCATAAAATCTGCACAAGATCAGATTAGCTTGAATTTTTTTTTGGGGAATTTCATCTTCCCCCAGCCAAGCATGTGCTTGGGCTAATTAGTTCTAAGACAACAAAGACATTGGAAAAACTAATTAAATAAAACTCAGCAAAACATTACATATTTTAGCAATACATTTTATATCTTTATGTAGATATAGCTGAAATATATAGATGGAAAAAAGGCATAAGATGTACAATAAAAACACTATTCCACTCAAAAATAGGTATTACTTAACTGCATTGACCTTACACTGTCAGCAGGCTTGTTATTGAGAAATTTGGGTAAGAAATAGTAGAAAATCTGTGAATCTCTTATTTTTCCCACAGAATATTCCCAGGAATAATTCCATAAAATGAAATGTTTGTCTGTAAGGTGCACCTGGCAACTTGAAATTTAAGATGCACTGGGTAGTCTTGACTGGACATATATCAAATTTCTGATTCAGTGTCCTCTAACCAGGTCTGCAAAGCAAACTCTTGCCCTGACACAGGAGCTGTTTTCTCCATGGGGAGGAAGTTGGAGTAGAAAATCATAAAGCCACAGGAAGGAAACCAGAGCTGGAGTAAACCCTGTGTTCAGGAGAATATTCGCATTTTTTTTTTGGCTTGCTACTCAATTCCATTCCACCATATTCCTCACAGAGGATTAGCTTTTCTAGCTGATGACAGTATTTTTTTAGAAAATGAATGTCTTCAATGTATCCTTTCTGGAAGCCTTGCTTGGTCTAAATATCGATTGGATTTTACTACCAGCCAAGGTCAGAAACTGAAGAGGTTCTTGCTGCAGCAAGCTGTATATTAATCTCAATATCAACTAAGTACCTAAACTGTTATTGGAATTTGATGATCAATTACATCTTTGAAAAGTACTTAGTGTGACATTTGTTGGACTTCCATATTTCGTGTTATACAGTCACACCTGATGGTTCAATAACTGGAAAAATACCTTCAAAGGGTCTCTTAGGTTCTTTGTGCAGACAGGATCTGCTTTATAATTCACATTTCTTGCTTTTACCCACATTAATAGGCACTACACACTATTAGAAGGTTTTCTTGCTGCTCATTTGCATTACATTAGAGAATACACTGCTGTTACACATATTTAGGTAGACAAACACACAGAACCTTCTTCCAGAGGAATATTTCTTAATTCCTCACCCTGCAGCCTTTCTATTTGGAAATGCCTCCATTAAAATCAACTGCAGTGACTCAGTCTGTTCCTCTGCTCTGTTCTGTGGGAATGTGGGGGGTGTTTGCTCATCCTGGCCACAGTGAGGAATGGTTGGCTCAGGCTTTCTTTCTCTTCTGGCTTAAACAAGTGCTGTAGAAGTAAAATGATAGAATCACAAAATTATTTTGGTTTGAAGGCTCATCCAGTCCCACCCCTGCCATAGCAGGGACTCCTTCCACAATCCCAGGGTGCTCCAAGCCCCATCCAACCTGGCCTTGGACACTTCCAGGGATCCAGGGCCAGCCACAGCTTCTCTCTTCAAAGCTCATCCTCCAAAACCTTTTAAATATTTACCAGTCCATTTCCTTCCTCACTTACTTCCCGAAATGAGTTTCACTGAATTAAAATAACTTGCAGAAAATGTTTCCAAGAATGAAATCAAAAGATGATACCCAAAAGTTATCACAGCATGAGGCCAGGGCTGTCACAAGTGTTTATGCACATTTAGAGTAATGGCTTGTGTCAGATCTGAGAACTTCACCAGAATGAAGGAGCAGTTCTCAGCACACTCTTAACTTTTCTCTTTTCACTGTCCATTCTTTACTAAATGGCAAGACAGGGAAAAAATCGCAGAATTCAGTAGATCATAAATAGCGTTAAAATTCGTGGCTTGATTTAGCAGCCGTGCACAAACATAGTCCTCATTTTCTGTGGGGTTTGGGTTTTTTTTTCTGTGGGAGTTAGGGTTTATTTATAGTTTGAATGATTTCCTTTTTTTTTTGTTTGTTTGACGGGTTTTGTGTATTTTTGTTTTGTTTTGTTTCATTTTGTTTACTTGAACCAGTCTGGTATTTCTCCGTTTTAGTTCCTAAGGAAGACCAGTAACGAGAGTAATGCAGAAGCTTTGCTTATTTTAAGCATCATCTGCAATGACATCATTAAAAAAAAAAATCATCATCACCACAACTGCAAGGACCTTCCAATTTTCAAGCACATAAAATGTGATAAGTGAACTTCTCACTTCTGAAATATGCATTGCACCCACTGAACGAGCTGGAAAGAAAGCAGAAAGGATGGATTTATCAGGCATCAAGTTCAGCCATCCAGATGTTGCCAAGCTCGTTTTTGTTGCTGGCTGTGGGTAATTTTGAAATGGTTTGTAAATTTAATTGACCATGTATGAAACGTGCGCAGGCCGTGCACAATCAGCGGCGTTGTCAAGATTAGCAGCTCTATTTCTTAGCTAAAAGCAGGTCTAATGTGCTTTATTGGAAGCAAAATACACCCTGAGGCATTTTAAACATAGCAGCCAGGTAGGATGAGACTCACTGCAGTGAATATGTTTGGTGTAGGTCAGAAATTCAAGTGCTTTTGGGCTGTTAGTTGCACCAGTTGAACTTTGGGGAGAAACCACCTAAAAAAAAGTACCTGTTGTTGATAGCTCAGGGCCCCAGGAGAGGGAAAAGGAGAATCCTGGGGTATTTGCTTTTGGTGGGCAGGTACTTAGGTTAGGTAATGCTACAAATCAAGGCCTAGAACCTCCTGCCAGTGGCTTCTTTTATACTTTGTGGGTGTTGTAGTTGACCTGGGTCGTTAAATGAAGTTATATGGCACTACAGTCTACATCTGACATTTATAGCATCTCAAATCTTATCATTAGGTCACTCTAATCCACAGGTATTTATGTAAGATTCCTTAAAAATAGACAGGAATTAGAAGAGGAAGAGAAAGAACTCTGGGATTTTAAATTGTTTGAATTCACTCTTTGCTCTGTTCACAGTGTGGAGATGTGTTAACCTGGGGGCTTTCTGCTGGCAAAAAAATTGGTAGCTATGCATTGCAAAGTCTAGAAAAAACCCAAAATGGCAGTCAGAAGTAAGGTCTGTTATTATTGTACAATCTTTCTGGTTGATGCAATGCAAATCTTTCCTCATCTTCTCTTGTGATTGTTTTGCTTGGGATATTTGATCTTTTTTTTCCATTTTATGTATTTACCACTTCTCTGTAAACTTCTATTCCGAAGATTTATGTCAGAGAGGCAATTTTCTCCCCAACAAGAGACTTATCTTTTTAGTCACAAAAGCAGGTCCCCAGAATATAGCCTATTGCAGCAGCACAGAAGAATAAGTCAAGAGTTATCACCAAGTATAGCCAATTCAAAAAAAATAATTTTTTTTCGCCTTGAATTATTTTTCAGCTCCAAATCCAGTTTCTGAGTTACAGTTATGAGACTCCCAGCTCTAGGCTCAGTTCTAACTAAAAAATTTCAAGAAGTCATAGAACTATTGTGCTGAAAACCCTTTCAGAAATTAAAGGAAAACATACAGCTCTTGAACTGATGCCTTGGAAATGCACCTTGTAGCCCTCATAAAATGAGTCTCCCATGAAATGTTAGCTCAAACTCACACAAATACTCAAATCACTCTTTGTTTGTTGCTGACCTGTATCTTTTAAGCTTAACCCACACTTGCAAAAGCCCAGAGGAGTTGTGTTTGGAGTCTGGTTGTTCATGTGCCTTTCTACCCTAAATCAACAAAACCAATCTTCAAATAGGAGTGACTGCACCACTTTTCCTCTCAGGAAAGAGAGATTATTGTGCAGTAGAAAATGATAACTTTATTTCACAAGGCTCTGAAGGTTTGCCAGGTGGGTTTGTTCATCCCTCTGGCTCACTGGTGTGGGATGGCTCAGATGATGTTGGGACACAGCTGCAGAGCACTTTGGGGTGCCAGGAATGGATTTTCCTAAATGTTTTCTTAACCAGGTAAAGAGATTTACATAACTGCTGTAAGATTCCATAATAAATAACTAGAACAGTTGTTATTCAAGACACAGTCATGACTATGAATAGCCCTGGTGGCTGATGGAATTAGAAAAGGAAACTTGAACCCAGCTTTAGAGAGGAAAGGGCCTGGCTCCCAGGTTTCAGTGGAAGGCAGGGAGACCCCAAAGGGATCCTGCTGGGCACCGTGGCCCTGAGCAGTGCCCACGGCATGTGTGGAGCACAGGGAGCTCTGCCAAGGGCTGGGGAAGCTCAGGTAACTCTACCCCTGCCATGGAATTGCTGTGCAACAGCAGGAGCAGGAGTGCCAGCCTGTAGCTCCACTGCAAAACAACCTTGGGAAGGAATGGCTTTTGGGAAAGGGAAGGAATCCAAGCCAAATTTAGAATATTAACTACAGAGATAATGGGAAACAGTCCATAGGTGTCACATGTGTGAGCATGGCACTGGAAGTATTAATACAAATATCAGTTTGCAAGAATGCTTTCAGAGACACATAGTCATGGAATGATTGTATGCAGGTGCTTTTATTGAAGAGCTCTGGGGTCAGGGGTACAAACCCAAATCTGACTTGGACACTGGGCTCAGAATGATCATGTTCATACCCTTATGTTATATAACTATGTGTTAATTATTAAACTGATATTGTTCTATTGTATACACCGATTTAATCCAAGCATGGATTCTCGTGATCCCTATTAAACCCCCCTCAAACATGATTTCTCATGATTCTTGTTATGGTTAATAATAATATAACAATCAAATCTTTTACACAGCTCCAGTTAACAATCATCTCTTTTATCATAGTATACAGGTAAAGTTTCACATGTTCTAGCAAGCTTAATATTTTCCCAGGGCCTACCAGGCCTAATCTTTCTCCCATGATTTTAGAAACATTTTAACCCTACACTATCAGAAGAGCCACCAGTAGTCTGAGGGATGTCATCAGACACCTACTTGATTAATTAGGTCCAAAAATTAAGCCTGGGTAACTCTTCTGTGGAAATTCTATTATGCTTTGCTCATTGCATTGAGCAGCAGCACAAACTGCATTTGAAGTCTGGAAAATTCTTAGGGATTTCAACAGAAAACATGTTTTTATGTGCCTGAGGCAGCACCTTGACACTGAGGGGCATCCAAGGTGGAGCTCATTCATATCTAGAGAGCCAGCAGGAGATCTCTATGTCATTTAAACCCAAATAAAGCCCTATTTTAAGAATTTTAACATGGCCTGAAGTCACGCAAAGGCCTTGTCACAGTCTTTCTGCTTGAGAGTAAATATCACACTCTGTAGAATTATTTTTTTTTTTAATTTTTATTTTTATTATTATGATTGTTGTTGTTGTTGTCATTAAAGTCTGCTTTAGGAAAGCTAAAGGAAGCACCCCTTGCAGGTAATACTAAAGCAATGAGAATTAAGTCTTAACAGTCTGAAGAATTCCATCGAGGTGGCTGTGCGAAGCCTCAATCTGCACAAAAGGATGCACTGGAGGGCCCATAGGTCCTCCCTGATCCCACCACCAGCAGCTTCCTGAAGGAACTTTGCTCTCCTAAATCCCTGATGTACCAGGCATTATTAACCAGGCATGTTTATCTCTGGTTTTTCCCTTATCTAATACTGTATATTTGTTAAATTTTCCAGTCTTTTTCGAGTGCCTCAGAAGTGGCAGCATGGTGCAGATGAGAAGATGGCATTGTAGCGTTTTCCACACCTCACTCTCAAAGTCATTTACTTTCTTCTGCTTTCTTGTATAAGTGTGCATCACCCAGGACGTGTTTCCTCCTCTGAATTCTTTCTCCTCATTCAGAGATGCTCTGTTAACTTCCTTGTCAAGCTCTTGTGAACCATTACTGTTTCTTTCAAAATGCATGTGTGCTTTTGCCTTTTGTAGTGATAAAATACATCGGGAAATGCAGTGTTCTTTAGTTTTGAGAGTCTGGGGATATATTTTCTGCCTTAGAAGATGTCTTCATGGGTTCTTTGTATGTTGCCAATGTGAATCCCAGATAAAGGGTATCCAAAACTAATGCTGATTTTAAATGTAGGAGCAATTTTTGTGGGTCATAGGTTTAGTATTAGATATTCCCTTTAACCATCCCACAGTTATGGTGTCTATCTGCAATCAAGACCAGGACTGATTCTCCATTTCTTCCTCCTCTTTTTCCCTCTCCCTTCCACTTTTCTTAATAATCTGAAAGTTATTTTGTGTAGACAAGGACAACTGATGTTCACAGTTGATCAAAAACGAGGCTACTTCTGTGAATAAGATAAAATCTTGTTTATTTGATAGGCACAGATTTACATATGTGGGTGTGTTTTTATTATTTTTTGTGGACATCCTCTCTGAGTAGCAAAAATCTGCTGCAACCAGCCTGGTCTTCATGGGCACAGATTGAATTCTACACAGGAATAATCCAGCAGCTTCTCAGCTTGGATTCTGGGTGATTGTGTCCATTACTCCACCAAAGCAGTGGGTGGTTGTTCTTCAGCGGAGACAGAAGACAATAGCAAAATCCAGACCTGTCTTGAATTTCTGATACACTGGGCAAAGCTTTGGTATCTCCTTTTGTCAGATCTCACAGCTGACATTCCGGTTTAGTTTTAGTCCTTTAGTTTTCCCTATGACACCATGACACCATGACAGGAAAATGGGAATGGCTTTAGACTGACAGAGGGCAGATTTTCTGCCCTGTGAGGGTGGGCAGGCCCTGGCACAGGTGCCCAGAGCAGCTGTGGCTGCCCCTGGATCCCTGGCAGTGCCCAAGGCCAGGCTGGACATTGGGGCTGGAGCCACCTGGGATGATGGGACATGGGACATAACGTGCAGCAGTGCTTGCTGCCAGCAGTGCTTCCTTCTCTTACCCTCAGCTCACTTTTAGTTCTCACTCTGTAAGAGTAAAATAAATGTCCTGGCAACCTACATCAACAGGCCTAGAAATTCAAAGGCATTTTTAGCAATGGCAAAAAAAAAAAAGAATAACTTCAGGTGATCCTTTTGGTTTCTAAAAATGTAAGTATCAACTGGTAAGTTTTTTGAAAATTGAATATAAAATCATAGAAAAATGCTTTATTTGATTCTCTGTTTATGGGAAATTCATTTTATTTGACTTTTTTATTTGTAATATCAACTATATTGCAGAGCAGAGTTTCTAGGTGCTCCCTTATGGTACCATTCTTCTAAATTATTAATGCCGTACTGTTGATATATTGTCAGCCTTGTACATACATTCTATGAAAATGAGTTTTACAGTAGGCTGGGATTTATAACAAAGCTTGACATATGCAGCTAATTCACCTAGACAGTCTTGTCAGTTTTAGGTTCATAAATAATTGATACTCAGGGCTTGGAGTTCAGCTACTGTTAGTGCTCCAGCTGTTAAATTTCAGCAGCATAATGGATGAATATTTGTTTATAATTTCTGTACATGAACCTGATGTCAGACCCCCGGTCTCATTTACATAGGTAGATTGAGATGTTGGAAGTGTAATGAGCATATGAAGATGATGAATTGTTTTCCTCAGAGCTAGTGCGTTTCTGTAAATGTTTGATTAGTTTTGAATGGATTACTGTTAGATTATCTGGTTCAGGGGTTAAAGTGAGCAGCTCTTTGCTCCCAAAGCTTTTGTGATCCCTTGCTGACAGATTTTAAAATTCATACAGTGATATTAGTGCTGCAAAAGCGAGGGGTATTCTTTGCAACAGATGTTTAGTAATTAAACATACGGTTTCCCTGTTTGGAAGTTGCCTGGGAAATTTAAATCAGAATGATTTGTTTACCGTAGTTTGAGGGAATTACAGTTTCTAAAAAAATAATATACTTTCGCCCCTAAAGTGCTGGAGTTTTCCCCCCAATGACACTAATTAAAAATGAGCAAAACACACACACATACCCTCCCAATAACTCAGATGCTCAACGCCTTGGCCGACAGATGCAAAGCCATTAAAAACAGAGGTGCTTCTCATTTTCTCCTCCCGTAAGTTAACGAGCAATATTCAGAAAAACATTTTCAATTGGATGTCCCAAGCAGAGATGCTGAAGCAAACCAGATTTCCAACCATACTTTCCTACTGGAGCCCAGCTGGGAGAAAGCCTGGGATGGGGACACGTGGCTTGCACACAATTCCCGATGACGTAAAGGGGTGCGAGCGAGGAGGGGGAGCTCAGTTAGGAAATGACACCGGACAAACTGGGAAAAAATGAAAATGAGGCGTTCCCTCATCTGCTGGGACTTGGTGTGTGCCACACAGCTGAGGGGGTGGGGAGCAGAGAATGTGGGGAGCAGACTGGGTTTGGCTTGCCAGGGGTTTATATAAAGATGGGAGGAAGAGGAGAGGGTCATCCCGTCTCCCACGTGCTTCTCCCAGCCCTGGAATGAGGTGGAAACTGAGCTATGGCGGGAAATCCTGCACCGCCTCCTCTGACCCTGCTCACTCAAACACAACCCTTTATATTCCTGCCTTCCTCCCACTCCCCCCACACCACCCTCCCATCAAGCAGCCCTTGGATGAGGAGGTCTCAGGGAGCAGCTCCTTAGCGAGAAGATTTAGCGGCCACAGCCCCGCGGAGCCGAGCGCCTCGGCCGCTGCCGCGCCGCGTTCTGCCAGCTCCCCTGGCTTGTCTGGCAATCATGTTAGTGATTATATGGGTAATGAAACACGTGCTCTTTTTGTCTGTGGCTCTGATTAATCTGCTTTCTATTTAGCCGTGATTTATGGTGCTCAACTGTTGAGGTGAGCGCTGGCCCATCAGTTCCGTGGCCTATTACGGCGGCGAAATGCCTGCGAGGCCTGAACTGTTTCTTGACAGCCAGGCTTCCCGCTACATTCCCTCCAATCTGTTTTGCTTCCTGGTGTGACCTTTCATACAGTAAAATACATTAGTTGAATAGCACAGTCTCATTAAAAGAGTGAATTAACCGAAGAGTCTTTTTAACTAAATGACAGCCAAAGGACTGAGTGCTAATAGCCACGGGCAGTTAGAAACTTAACTCATGAATCAGGCTGTTAATACTGCTCGCTGCCTGAAGCGCTAAGGGCACCACACTCTCTGCTTGCTCTCATAAGAAGAAAAGCTCATTACTTTCCTCCTGATGGGAGAGAAAGAGTGAGCGAGCAATAATAAAGCTTGAATTTTTCAATACTGTTAAAAATGGGGCTGACAGATTGCCGACAATAGGAGCAACGGGCTAGACACTGCAAAGAGAGCCACTGAATTAGCAATACCATATATCATACAATCTAATTAAATCAACCCCAAGAATGAAATTAGTTTTCTGTGAGTGAAATGGCCTTTGAAAGAGCGCTATTAAATGAACTGTAGAGCATTAATTAAATAATTCACAGTGAGGGATTTTGCATTTATACAAAAATTGTGCACTTAATTGTCCATGCTGTATTACAGATTTGGCCTTATGTTAACAATGTGTCTAAAGCACACTTATTGGAGCATATCAGGAACAGCTTAACATAAATGCAGCTTATAAAGTTTTAAGAATTACCAAAGAAACTGGAGAAAAGCGGTAACAATAGTAAAAAAAATACAGAGTCAACCATTTTTTCACATTAATCCTGCGCACATGTGACAACTTGTTACATTTCTTTCCCCAGTGGAATGACATTGGGGCTTCTGAGTTTTAATTAAAAGAACTGCAACTTCTCGTGATTTAGCAAAAAGAAGCACCTTTAAATTGCTTTCAAAAGAACATATGCATGAAAATAGCTGGGAAATACAGGTATTTTGCTTCGGAAGAAAAGAAAGTCTTTAGTCCAGGTTTTCAGTAAGACAAACAATACAAAAACAAATAAGGGCTAAGAAATCAATTTAGTTTTATATTGTATACCTCTGTCACGCTATAACTTTGATAATGTAATATGCCATTTTGAAACCAAAACCTTTGATTTGGAAATCATGAAAATTTTTTAAAAAAAATCTGGCATCTGGGGAGAAAAGTGGAAATTAAAAAACTTGATGTTTTTGTCCCTTCAAATCCTGGTATTTTCATCCACACGTTATGGCTTGGCAATAACATTATGCTCAATGTTATTCAACCTCCTCCAAAGAGAAGCCTTGGCTGTCAAATACACTTGACAACGTGTATCTGTATTAAATACACTCTTATAAACATTCATAGCTTTTTCTCTGTCCATTTTTATTTTCATGAAAATCTGTGACGTTACTTTAAAATGTGAAAAAAACTACCCCTCCATTTGGATACTCGCAAAGAAATTTAAGAATGTGAGACTATTGGTATTTTAAGATATTGGTCCCAATTCTTTTTCATCCTTGCAAACATAAAAAATACAAATAGAGAAGGCAGTAAGTGCTATAAATGGCAATTTTATAAAAAATAGATGTAACCAGGGTATACTTTTCCCCAGTGCTAGCAAAACCAGGCTTACATTGCTAAATAGTACATTTACTTAAATTTATGGATGTGTTATTGTGTTTTCATTTTTGATTTTGTTTTCTAAAAAGAGCAAATGAAAACCTCTAATGCACCAAACGGTGACCACTTCAAACCCATGTGGGTAAATGAAAATATTCTTCAGTTATAATGAGATCAAATCAAATTAACTCCCTAAATTAAAACACAAGAAGCTAGGAGTGTTATCTACATATTCTCTGTCTTCTTACCAGGCTCAGATTTTATCAGTAGTTTCCTCAATCAGAAAAACATTGTGTTTCAGTAGTCATTTACTAATAGCCTAAGCTGGAAGGTGGCAAGAAAACTGTGACAGTCAGTGAAGCTGTGGAAGGCAGCACCTGCAGTGGCCACCAATTTTAACCAGAAGATGGAGGTGATTGGCTTGGATGACAAGTAATATTTTATAGCATGTTCCTGTGTCTGCTTCCACCTTGAGTCCCTGTGAAGGTGTAACAGGACCTGGGAGTTAGAGAGTTAGATCTAGGGCACGTGAGTGCTCACAGTCTGGCACAGAGCTGTCACAAGGAGATTTCCTAAGAGAAGTGGAATTAAATGACAGCTTGCTGACTCTCAGTACTGTGTGGTGCCATGCAGGCAGTGCAGACATGGTCTGAGCATCTGTATCCCCTGGGGAAAACAGAAGTTCTGCCTCTGTCATCTCTGTGAGGTGACAGAACCAACCTATCCCAATTCCAAAGGGTGTTTAGGCCAATCCTCATGGTGACTATCCATGGACTGCTTGGCCATCAGATCCAAAGAAGGGCAGCAGAGCTGGGGAAGGTTCTGGAGCACCAGGAGCAGCTGAGGGAAGGCAGAGCCTGGAGAAAAGGAGTCTCAGAGGGCTCACAGCTCTCTCTTGCTTATGTTGCATTAAGAACTCACATCCTGAAATGTGGCAGCAATGGTCACTGCAGGCACAAATTGGTGATGCCCAGTGAAGTCAAAGGTACCTGAGCTGACAGGGACATGTCCTCTCACAGCTACAGAGGAGCTGCAGACACCCCAAATCGTTTAACTAGGCTTCATCTCAAATTTACACAAGGCTGGGATTTCTTGCGCTGCACCAGCTCATGCTGACTAGTCTTTCACTGAAAATATTTTCTTAAATGACACTGAAAGGCTTCAGTGACAAATCATTGTAGTTTTGGATTTCCATTTATTTTATTCTGAGATTTGGTACTGATATAAAACCACCGTGAACCTGTTAATGATATTTCATGTGCAGTAATGTCAAACTATTCAATCAGTCGCATCATTACTTTTCATATTAAGCATATTTAGTTTATTCAGTTGTAACAAAGCATTTCAAGCACTAAAAGTCTTCTTTCCCAAGTACTCACTCATTTCAATTTCATTTCATATCATCTCTAAAAATGTGTATTTTGTCTTGATTTTAGATGAAAGCCAAAGGAACAAATGCTTTATTACCTAGCTGAGAAAACCTGAAGATTTGTTCCTCAAAATAGGCAACTGAAAATATTTGGGCTAATTTACATTGAAAAGCTAACAGAAGGCTGAAATTTTCAGGTAGTTCCCATAGAAATTTCACAGAGGCTTGGAAGGGCTGGAGGCATTTATAAAATTGGTGGGAATGCCAATTAAATATCTGGATCACTCTGCAGGCAAGGCAAGATGCCTTGTAGTTCCCAGTTGGGAAATGACACTGCACTTGATCTTAGTGAAGGGATTGAGAAGCACAGAATTAACTTTATATATCCATATGTACCTAGCAAGCTGCTGCAGCTTACTGGGGATTGTGGGATTTACTGGGGGCTCTTTTAGTACAAAAAAGGAACAAAAACATTTCTTTGTGAAAGTGTGTTTTTGAAGTGGCTTTACAGGTTTGGGTGTAAAGTAAGGAAACAGCAACATTTGGATTTTTAAACTTTAATTATGAGTATTAAAAAAAACCCCTACGTATGACTACAGTTTTAAGGACTGGGAAATGCAAAACCCACCAACACAACTGTAACACACTAGAAATTGAAACAAAAGTAAGGCACATTAAGCAGAGAGAAAGTTCTGGAGAAAAAAGTTTGATTAATCCTCAAGCAAGTGACTTCCTGTGGTTCCTCTAAATTTAGGTTTATTGGGCTGTGCTTCCTGCCTCAGGGGAGCAGGGACAGAATTGGCACTGAACACCTTTATTGCTGCTTCTGCTTAATATCAACATCCAGGACAGTCATCACTCAAACCAAAATGAAGTTCTAAAAGATTTTGGTACAACTGAAAAGGCCAGAGTTTTATGGCTCTGTCCCTCACCTACTGCATTATCTATAAACTATTCCTTGTTGGAAATGAACTTGTAGTCAGCATGGCAGAGGACCAGTGTGTTATATATCAATATATAATGTAAGAATGTGTCATTCAATATGCTGCAAAACTTGTTATTAGGAATTAATCATTCCCCTCCTTGCGCAGTCTCTTCAATGCATCCAAAAATTTGCCATTTCTGAACTTATTCCCAGTCAGGAAAGTCATCTACTTTTGCAGGTCATGGGTCAGAAGAAAACTAATTCTGGGATTGTAACACAGAGTTTAGGAACAACTTTTTCCACTTGGCAACTTTGAGGACTCCTACCAGTGTTCCATTTTGCCTGGAATTCGGTTGGCAGCAGTAGGAGATGCTCCTCAAGGCAGAGTGTGGAGGCTGGGACAGTTTCTGCAGCCCAGGGATCTCTTATTTCCCTGTTTTACACCCACTGGCTTAGGAATATCTCAAGGCACACCAAAGGCAACTCTTAGTGTTTTTTCATATTTTATTTTTTGCCTACTGCCTTCCTGACCCTGCTGGTCCTCATCTTCCTCACATCCTTCTGTAGGGGGTAATTCCAGAAGGTCCCCACCAACTGCAGGCCAGCACCTGGTATTTAATTTACACAGACCTACCAGTTTAAAGGCGTACAGATGTCCACTGCTGTCCTCAGGAGCTTCTGTGTCCTGCTGAAGGGATTTAGTGACACAGGTCTGTGAAAATAAAAAAGCAGGGAAAATGTGTCCTGCATGCTCTGAGGAAGAAACAGGATGTTTGAAGCTGAAATATGGGGCTGGATGTGCATCTGGGCCATCTGGCAGTCCCCACACCCAGAAAAGAGCTCATTTGGAGAGGATCTGAACCACACAGAGCAGACAATGTCCTGTGGCAATCATTAAGTAGCCAAATGTCTCCTTAGGTTCCCTGGGAGAGATTAAAATGAAAATCAATACATGTATGATGAGACTGGTCAGAAAATTTGACTTAAAGGCACTTGTGCTCCTTGACTGGGTGCATTTAATGTAAAAACCCACTTATCTTAGGACATTTCTTCCTCAGGTGTCCCAGGTGATTCCATCTCAGACAATAACCTCATATGAATAAATGACTTGACAAAAGCCCCTCTGCCCATCGAGTTTTCTCAACCAATAACTTTTATCACTTTCCATCACTGTTTTGATCCTTTGAGGAATCCAGCCCATAACAAATGTGTCCTAGATGCTCTAACAAGAAAAGAACAGATGCAAGTTTACTGAATATTGAGTTTTAAACTCGTCCCGTGGTGATTTGTGGCTGTGTCACTGCAAATATTTTTCAATGTCATTGCCTAAGCCCGGGCTGTCACTAACGTGGTCAGCTGGGGAATAGAAGGCCTAACACTGTGATCCTGGTATTAATGGGAGCTGTTGAGAGTGGCAAAGGTGATAAAGTATTGTTTAGTTATTGCTGCCATACTTTTGCTGCAGGACATTATTATAAAACGTTGTGGTTTTTGTCTGATTTCAACCACCTCTCCAATAACATATTTAGAAACTTACCACAAAAAGCTTCTTTGAGGGTTTTTATTTTGTCTCCTTTATTTGGTTTGCTTCTAAACTGCGGCTGGAACTAAGTAAACGTAACGTCTTAAAGAAAAAAAAGATTTCAGATTGTCTCTGAAGTCCAGTTAATTTTCACTTTGGCTGTACTTATTTTTATGCAAATGTTTTAGATTGAATGCTTAACTCAAACTGGAAAAAGAAAAAAAAAAAGAATCCCTGTGATCCAGGACAGATTGGCAGCTACTAAAGGCGATAGAGTTCAGCTCCTATTGCAGACCTCTGGATATCTGGTAGCCCACCCTTCCTCCTGCTGTGCATGTATATTTTATACCAATGTTAATGGGAGTTCTGTGTGGATGTTCAGCACAGAGAGCACTGGAGGCAGCTTTTTCGCCAGTGCTTTGGCTCTGCTGACCTCCATTTGCATTTACCTACCCCATTTGGTAGGTAAATTTATGTGTTGCTCTTGTTCATAATTCCCCAGCCCAGTACAAGGAGAAATAGAGATATAAGATTTATAAAGCTTCTACAATATCCTGTTTTGCCAAATTGTCTTCTAGCAAGGGTATATGACAGGATTCCTGGCCTCACCCTTGACACCAGAGGAACACAAATTAATGTCTCATTGTCACTGTCTTTAAGAGTAGCCCTGCCTGTTTTTAAGTTCCAATTTAAAACACCTGAAATCCAAGCTTTTATTGATGGCCAAGATTGCTCCATTTTAAACCTCTTGATGAATACATTCACTGTTACTTTAAATGAGGCACAGTCCCTCTTTATAAAAAAAAGGATATAAAATTAGATTATGAGAGTTTATATAGCTCTTAAATATCAAGCTGTCAGGGCTTGTGCAGGTAGAAATATTGTAATTGAAGAATGGTGAAGAAAGAGTTTATATTAGAGGGAGGATTTTTGAGTAAATTCATACCAAGTAGAATATAATGGAGACAGGTTTTTTTGCCAGTGCTTTGGCTCTGCTGACCTCCATTTGCAGCAGAGATTAGCCTGATAAAGCAGACACAACCTCAATAAAACCCTAACAATGGAAAGAAGTAAATAGAAATCATATTAAGCAGCAGCAATATTGCATGAATTGAAACAAAAATTTAGGTATAATAGCCTTGGTGGGTTTTAATATTGTTCCCAATCGCATCACAATATGAATCATATCACAGTGATTCTAAATAACATTTATCATCTTGAAATCTTCTCTCCTAGAAGATGACTCACATTATTTGAGAGGGTTTTTTTGAAGAGTTCATACATAATTAAATGTGCTGGAAGCAAAGGGGACAAAATGCCTTGAGAAACAGCAACTTTTGGTTATATGTTCAATTAAACGCAACAATTACATATTTATTGTTATTTTGCTACCTTGCAGAAGTTAAATGAATAGAATAATAGAAAGGTATTGCAGGACAGAACTCAAATAAATCCAGATGGGAAATTTTATTCAGTTTTCAATTACTATAGCATTGCTAAATTCTGAGCACAATCTGTAGACCATGACAAAACGAAAAGATTGCTCAAAAATGCATTTATAGGGGATTAGAGGCTAAATATAACAGAGAGATGGTTCAATTCATTTTGTCAGAAAATTATCTGTCCAAGGGACTATATCTTCATTTACAAGGAAAAAGTTGAATCTGTCACATGGATGGACTTGGCTTTTTGGGGGACTCTGGGGTTCAAATTGCAGAGGTGCAACTCTCAGTGCATCAGGACAGGCTTGAAATGGCCATGGAACCCCCAAATTTGTACCATCCTGGCTCCAAAATGATGATGGTGGTGACATGTTCACTCCTACCCAGGTGAAAAGATCCCATTGCTGGGAAACTTCAATGCTGACCCCAATGTTGGGAATCAATCTGTGTCTCCCTGAATAGAGGAGAGGTCTTTGTACACCCACAGAGCCTCTGAGGAGGACTTAAATGCAAATGTTGGCATTGAGGGCAAGGTCTTGGAAGTGGAGCAGGAGTCTGAGTTGTTTTAGGGTGTGTCTGAGTCAGGGCCTTTCAGGATGCCCAGGAAATCCCTTTCCTGCCTTGTCTCGTGGGAAACACCTTGCACAGGAGCCTGGCTGCAGGGCAGAGGCCACGGGTGTGGAGCCCAAACAGGGGAAGGAATTTGAGGAATGAGGCTCTGTGTGTCCTGCTGGCCAAAGCACCTCCCAGTTCTGCAGGAGGGTTTTGGGGTCTGCAGCCAGAGGAACGTTCCCATTGTGTAGAGAAAGCCTGGCTGGTGCCCCATGCACAGCTCTGGGTCCCCTCGGTGGCAGGGTGTCAGGAGGAGTTTGCAGATGGGCTCTGGTTTGAATACTTTGGACATCAATAGTGACCTGGGGATAGCTGACATGAGCTGAAAAATGAGAAATGTGGGATATTTATCCATTTAATATCACGAAGTCTGATACTGGTGCAAGCTAACCAAGATCAAATAGACAGTGCAATCTGTCACCTGCAATTTATCACCTTTCACAGACCAGGTCTAGCTGGCTAAATATCCAGCTTTACTAATTAAAGGGTCCATTCAGGGATCCTAAAGAGGGGCCTGTCTTTAGACTTTGTTTCTCTATGTTTGTCCCAGAACGTGGCAAAAAGGATCATAAAAGTCATCTGTAGGAAA